>VMDR010017374.1:0-20160 GCA_007922815.1 Macrotus californicus
GGGGGGGGGGGGGGGGGGGGGGGGGGGGGGGGGGGGGGAGAGGGGGAAGGGCAGCAGGAAATGAGGTCAGAGAGAGACGTAATAGTAAGGGGACCAGATCCTAGAGGGCTATGAAAGAGGCTTGTTTTTCCTGGGGTTGGATGGGGAGCCATCGGAGGGGACGAGCTAAGGAGTAACATGGTCTAAGGATTGATTTTTTTAAAGATCTTGCTTATTTTCAGAGAGAGGGGAAGGGGGGAAGGAAGAGAGGGAGAAAAACATCAATGTGCAGGAGATGTGCGAGAGAAGCATCCATCGGCTTCCAACAGTGGCCCTGGCCCGCAGCACAGGCATGTGCAGGGCCCACACTTACCCTCACCAAGCCCAGGAGGAGGGCCGGGGCCCAGAGGTGCTGTGCCATCACTGCCTTTACCTGGCATCAGCGTACAGAGCTTTAGTAGTCTAGCTCAGCTCTTATTCCCCTCCAGCCCATTTTCCGTGCTGCACTGTGGCTGGTGTGCCTGTTAGGAATAGAGAATGTGTGAATCCCCCCGGGCCTTTGTTACACGTTGATTATATTTCCTTGGGCTTAGGAGAGAGTGGGCTATCTTTAAAAATAATCTTTTTCCGTGGGATTGGCTGGGGTGGGGGGAGTGATGGGGGGAAAATTCAAACTGTAATTGAACAACAATAAAGTAATAAAAAAAAATAAAACAATAAAAATAAATAAATAATCTTTTTCCTAATTCTTTGCAGGCTTGTGCTGGGCCCTCCCCCTGACCAATCCCTTTCCTCTATCTCCTAGGCTTCCATGCCCTTATCCTATTTGATCCTTTTCTCAGATTTTCCCAGGTTAGACTCCTCCCTTTTGTTGCCATTTTGGTTCCCACTGTGCCTGCTGCCTGACCAGGGGTGAGGTCTTTCTGGCAGAGGGTGCAGCTGTGCCCTGGGGTGTCTGTGAAGTTGCCCCTTCCTAGCTAATCAGGCTTAATGTCTGATTCCATGTGCTACTTTCCTTTGTTAATAACTACCTACCTACCTACCTTGTTGGGGGCAGGGGGGTTCACCCGTAGAGCCCCCTCCTCCTTGGCCGCCACAGATGAGAATGAGTCTACCAAGGCATGATCTGCTTAGGGAGGAAAGGTGGCCAATCTCTCAGAGAAGAAGGGCCAGGAGCCTTTTCCTCAATGGGCTTTTACTGGGTTTAATTTGCACAGGAACACAGGTAAAGCTCATCAGTCATTGTCAGGCAGTAAGGATCAAACAATAGATAACATACAAAGAACTAAGAGGACTTATTCTGAGTCAGAGTCAGTTAGCTAAAGGGCCATAAAACTTTGGGAAACAACTCATTTCATGGTTGGACCCTTATCAGAAAATTGAAGGCATTCTCATTGAAGCAGCTTTCACAGGATTTTCTGCATTCTTTCTTAGACCTGATTGCCCCTGGGAACCACCGATTCCTGCCCAGGGCCATACTCACCTCTGACATTGTTTCAGGTTTAAATCAGGCTGGGGAAGTTAGGCAGCCAAGAGATTAGGAGACTTCTCGCAGACAGAATGAGGACTCAGGCTACATCAAAGGTGAAGGGTGAGGGTCCATCAACCTCTTTTTCTATAGCCCCCCAAGTCCTTCCCTAAGGGCCCCTTCATGACTGTCTGTTTTAGGTCACCCCTCCCTTGAGGACTCTTACCTGTCATTGGCTAACCAGTCATCTGCCCGGGCCAAGCAGGGTGGGTGTCCCTGCCAGGGAGATAAGCTTTGTCTCCTTAGTGGCTTCTGGTCCCAAGGTCTCTTTACTCAGCCTTAGCCCTGGGGGTTACAGCTTCTGAAACCAGGCAGGGCAGTTCCCAACACTACCTACCTACCATAATAATTTCAGCCCTCTGGGGTTTTTTGGCACATTTTATAAATTGGGAGTGTTGAATTTTATGATCTCGGGTCCCTTTTGGTTAAAATGATCTTTAAATCTAACTAGAGCCTTGTGTTCCTGTTGGGGGTGTGTGCGCCTGCCCCTGTGTGTCTCGTCTCCCAGATAGACAGTGACACGTGTGGGACAAGGGTGACAGGGGATTTCAGAGCAAAATAGAACTGACTTGTTTGGTTCTGTCTCGTCTTTTTTTTTCTATATCCCTCTGGTAACAGGAATTGGCAACAGTAAATATTCACTTAATATTTAATAGTGCTGAGTTAAAACAATTTAAATCCCTCCCTGGACCCCATCCAAACCAAACAATTTGGGCTCTGCATTCGGAGTATTTCAGGTTTTGAGTAATCTGTATAATAGCATCACTTTTTATCTTTATTCTGCATGTATAGGTGTGCCTATATGGGTACACACATATACAATGTATAACTGACAGAGAGAGAGAGAGAGAACTTCTAAAGGTAAAATAGAAGGATTAATTCTGGAGTCAGAGTATCTGGTGGGTTTTATCCCCAGTCCACCAACTGTTAACTCTCTTGGGGGAAATACTATCACCATTCTGTGCTTTGGTTTCTTCATCTGTAAAGTCAATCTAATAACAGTGCTTACCTCCTAGGGTTGATTTGAGCATTAAACAAGTTACTGTTTGTAAAGCACCTGGCACACGGGGACTGGTGTGTGTGTGCCCACAGTAAGGGCTATGGACGTGGTGGTCACTGTGGTTATTCAGGGTTGAGCTGACTTTCTTTGAGGTCTGAATGGAGTTGGGACTGGCCAGGTAGGCAGTAACACCTGCTGCACGAACCTCAAGCAGTTGGCATCCTCCAGCTAAGGTTCCTAAGGGCCTAAATTTAGTTCTTTCAAGTGGGAGACGAGTTTCCTTTCTGTTTTGTCAGAGCTCCTACCTGCAGGAGTAGGAGCTCAAAACCCACCTACCATCCTAGACCTCTGGGTGACAGTGACCGTGACCTTAGGTGAAAACGTATAGAAGTTCTGGAGGAACAGAGAACCCCTGCTGACACCACCCCCTACCCCAACCGTCTCACACACACACACTCACTAAAAATTGTTCCAAGTGCATCTCCTACTAATTGCAAGTTCATTAGGCACAAAGGATGGCTCATTTGATTTTTATGAAATAATTCTTTATGTGTGGGGATAGTGGGGGACCAGTTTAGTATCCAGAAGCATTTACCCCTCATTATGGCCCAATTATGTGCAACTTTTTGTTGTGATCAAAGCAAATTTCTGCTCCTGCTGAGACCCTGAGCCCTGAGAAGCAGCCCAGCCTTCTGGTTTCACTGCAGAGGCATAAACCACTAAAACAGGTCTCTAATGAAAATGCTAAGGAAACCTCACTTAAACTGCGCTCATGGGATCCCTTGGCAGCTTCTTCCTCTTGGCTGTTTTCAGACGAGGAAAAAAAAAAATGGAGCTTCTGTTAAGAGTTCATTTTAGGGAATCTCAGTGAACTGGGGGCTTTTCAAAGCAGCCAAATCATCCCGCCGCCCATGAAGAAGCAATTTCTCCAGTCCTGGGAGCCCTGCTCCCTCTCCCAGAGGGCCTGCTCCCAATACAATGCAAGGAGAGCATCTTCAGGGTGCTAGAGACTAATAGCATGTGGAAAGGGAAAAAGAACAAGCTGGGCTTAATGAAAAGCCCAGGCTTGTTGCTCTCACTGAGATTTTATTTAAATTGGTTGCAAAGTGCTATTGAATGGCCTTTTGGGACAGGTTGCATGCGTTTGCTCAATTTCTTAGCGTTTGCTATGAAAATTTCCTTCCTTTTTCTCTTCCCTCTGTTGCCTGTGTCTTAGGGCTTTGTTGTCTTATGCTTTCTCTTTTCTCTTCCTCTGTCCCCCTCTCTGTTTTGTAAAGAAAGCCTCCAGCACATGGTAAGGTCTCAATAAATATTGTTAGATTTCCTTCTCTGCTCTTTCAATCTTTGCTTAGTTTATTGGTTTTCTCTCCTTTTGTACTTTCATCTGTGGTGCCCTTCCTCCCTCTCCCCAGTCATCTGAATGATCTCCATCAATCTGGTACCACTCCCACCCCCTTCTGCTTCCTGACAGAGGTCTCTGTCTCACCTCACCCCCACCCCCACACACACTTTTGGTTTTAATCCCAATTTCCTCCCTCCTCTCTCTCCTTTTCTTCCTTTTGCCTCTCTCATGGTCTCCACCCCTGTATTTTCAGTGTCCCTTTGCCTCAGTGCTTCTTAACCTTGGCTTGGAACATTATGATCACCAGAGAAATATTTTTAAAAATCCTCATGACCGGACTGCATCCTAGCCTAGTTAACTCTGGGTTTATGGAAATGAAACTCAGGCATCAGTGTATTTTTAAAGTTTCCTAGTTGATCCCCATGCATAGCCCAGGCTGAGAAGCATTACCTTGCTTCTGATCGGAACGTGTGTGTTGTGCAAAGCCAGCTTTATATTGCTGTGGTATATTAAGGATGTCTCCAGGTGCTTTACTTGAAACGCTTCAATCTTATATTTGGTGAAGTATATTTCCTCTCCTGCTAGTTTCCCAGGTGGTGCCTGCAGTCTTTGCCCTTCCTTCAAGGTTGTAAAGCAAATATACCCCAGGCCAGAAATGAAGAAGTGAGACCAGGCTTTGGTCAGGATGGGAATAGCAGAGAGGCTAGGAAACAGGCACAAGAGACTATCCTCCTGGCCTTATCTAATACTTTTTCCAAATGCAGAAAAATAGTAAAGGTGCAACCATGGACTGCAGCCTCTAGTTTCTGGACACTTGAGTGGAAAATTGGCCTGGGTTGGGGTCAGGCTTTGTCAAACAGAATAAGTGCTCTTTTGGAATGTACGCTGTCCTGTCTTGGCCAGGTGTGTGTGTACGTCTGTCTGTCTGTCTTCTTCAAATGAGAGTTAAGAGCATTTGCTTCACCTAAAGGACCCCCAGAAGAAGAGTCAAGCATTTGCTCAGTGGACTTCAAAATCACTAGCACTTTGTCACGTAGAGAAGGAAGCAATGGATCCAGAAAAACTCTTACAAACTGCCTGGTAGGCTGATGTTCTGAGGGTTTACTAGGCTGAGTGTGTGGACCTTCCTAAATACACTAAAGGAATAGGCATTTGGTGTGTCATTTTGCCCACTGGTCAAGTGTTCATCAACCATTTATGAATCAGTTGAGAAGTATCTGGTAGCTGTAGGGGAACTCAAGTCACAAAGATAATATGAATATGATTATGGAACTTTCTTTGCCAGGTTGCAGGGTGGGGAGTGTCAAATACGACGGATCTACTAGGCAGACATGTCCTCAAATTCAAAGTGCAGGAGAGAGACTGATTGCCCCACGGCGGCTCACATTGAAGGGCTCCTGTCTCATGCCCAAAGCCCGCACCCACGCACAGGGGACAGCTTTTGTTCCTTTGCGTTTGTCATTCTGTGCTGAGGGTCTGAACCAGCACAGCCCAGCTGAACTCAGCTAATCTACCAGTGACAGTTCCTGAGACTGACCAGCAGCAAGTTGGGACAGTGGCCAGCTCCGTGCAGCCTTCCCAGGGCTCAGCGGAGTGCTTTGTGGCCCCCTGGCCTCCTGCTCAAAGGCAGCCGATGAGTTGGTGGCAGTGCCTGTAGAGGCTGAGAATTCACTCTCCTTGCAGAATATGACCTTTTCAAGGCACTGCCTGATACATTCAGGTTGATTTAAGGCTTACATTACTTAAGGCATTTATTGGCATGTATTTATTCAAATAGTTTTGCTTAAGAGTGCTGTGGTGAAGCCTAGTGAATCATCAGGGTGGGGGGTGGTTAAAAAGATAATGATCCCCAGGGCCCACCACCAAAGTTTGACTTGGTTGGTCTGGGATGCTGGTTTTTATAAAGCAATTGGTTGCTCTTCTTTTTAAAGATGAATCATGGATAAGGACACCAATATGGTGGGAAGCACACGGAGAGGGCCTGGGGCAACTGAGCTCTGGTGTTCCAGAGTTCAGGTTTGCATTCCGAGGTTCTAGATGTACAACTATGGAAAGATCAGGCTACCCCTTTGTAATGTGAGGGACAGGCCAGATAGAAAACGTCAGTAAACATCAGGATTTCCAGGGAGCCTGGACAGTATGCAGAAGCTCAGAATCCAACTCCACATGGGCAAAAGTTGCCTTTCCTGGGGTGGGAAGGAGCAGATAAGCATCAACACAGTGTTGACCCATGTGAGTATTTGAGAGCCATTGGCCAACCTTGGGGGCTTCTGTGGGCTAGAAAGTCTACAGCCAAGTGATTTTATATAATCAGCACCTTGCTGATGTGGGGGACCCAGACAGACATCTAGCAAGGTCTCTGTCCTCAAAGAGCTAGTCTGTAATTGGCACAGGTGGGGCACGTGGAGAGCATTTGAACACGGAGAGAGCAAGGGATGGGCAGCTAGAAAACGATGTGGATGTGAAGTGAAAAACACACCAAGGTCAGTTAATAAGGAGGCAGGAAGGCTGAGGGTGGTACCACACCACTGTCATGACTGTGCCAGGTAGTTCACATGGAAGATGGTGAGTCCTCCATTTCCACTGAGAGCTCTTGAGAGTGAGGCTGTAATGGGAATGGAGGAAGAGGCTCTCACTTGTGGATGAAGGGCAGCATGCCAGTCTTGAGAGGACTGTATTTTTAAGTCTTCCAAAAGAGCTTATTGTGAGTTTTCTTCTCCATGGGACTTTAGAAATAAAGCTTTTTGAAAAGTAGAGGAAAATATCTGTTTTTCCTTCATTTGTCAACATTCTTCTGCTGACCCATAATTAGAAGAACCCAGTGAAATGTTTGATTTGACATGTTTTTCCAGTAAAAGTGATGGCTGGGTTGTTTTTCTATTCTGTGCTCACCTTTAGTCTCCTTTGCGACACTTTTTGTGAGACCACGGACCAAGGCCAGGTAGAGGTGGTGTCTGTGGATGGGGAAAGGATTGTTCTCTGCGTGGGATGAAAGCCCCTTTTCTAGGCTGCTTGGATTTTAGTCTCAGTGTCACAAACTAAACTGTGGAACTGTGGGCAAATCATGCCCCCCTTGGAGGTCTTGGTGTCCACATCTGGAAAAAATGAGAAAGTTGTGTTTGGTGGTCTCAGTGGTCCCTTCTTGCTCTGGTACACCCTCACTCAGGATAAATGAACTAGTTATAAGGAGCGAAGTCCAGAGATTGTGGCCTATCATGGGAGTGAGATGTGGGAGTTGGGGGCACTGTGAATTGCCCAGCCTCTCTGAACTTCTAGTGGGTTCAGGACTGCAGGACCATCATGTGTGTCTATACAAATTGGGCCCATTCAGGGCTGAGATGAAGTTGGAATCAGCTCCAATTCCCCTTGCCAAGCTGAGCATGCCATGATGGCAATCTTACCTGGGAGGTGACATTTGAGGTCACTTCTAATCACACCACAGGTCTCTCCCATGGGTGAAGTATGGGCAAAAAGATGCTTCTTAGATACTGGGCATGTCTGTTCATGAATGCTGTCCATCCACATCAGCTCCCCATTTCAGAGCTGAGTCTCCCCACATGAGGCCCCCCATACCTGTCTGTACTTGGGAGGCTCCTGCTCTCTTAGCTAAACAGTAGCCCTATCAACCGGTAATGACAGAAGTTGTGACTATGCATGTGTTTACGTGTGTGAAATTGGCTATTGAAATCCACTGAAGTCAGGGACTATTCATCAAAAGCTGGAAATGTTGACATTCTTTTCAACAGACTCTTTATGCCTATAGCCTTCCAAGCAGTCAAGGCCACTGATTGATGGCTAAGGACGGAGAAGACACTAGTATTTAGGCCTTATTATTTTTTTTTCTTTTTTAAATTTTCACCTCAGGATACGTACATTGATTTTAGAGAGAGAGGAAGGGAGAGGGGGAGAGAGAGAGAAGAGAGAGATCAATCAATGTGACAGAGAAACATTGATTGGCTATTTCCTGTATGCACCTGGACTGGCAATTGAACCCACAACCTAAAACCTAGGTGTGTGCCCTGACCAGGAATCAAACTCGCAACCTTTCGGTGTGTTGAATAATGCTTCAACCAACTGAGCAACCCAGCCAGGGCTAGGCCTGATTTTTAAACAATGTGTTATAGTGATGGCAGAGTGTTGGGCATGGGAAGAGGGGAGAGACAGAGAAAGACATGCACGCACTTGAGGATATGTGCATGTAAGTGTGTGTTGTGGTGAGTGTGTAGGTTTGAATAACTTTATTTCAGAGCCCAGCCTAGACTTTTCACCTTCAAGAACCTCTTTCTTAACCAAGCCATACTGTGTTTGCATTCATCCTCTCGCTACTGCATGGACATCACAGCATTTGTGACTTTGCTTTTACTCTAAGTCTCAGGATGTTCTGTGTGTGAAATAATATATCAGACATGAGAAGATCAGGTCAAGTCACTGTCCTGTAGCTGTCAGCTCTGTTGACCAGGCACATTGTCTCCTCACTTGTGGCACTGCCTCCTTCTCTCTTTCCATGGCAAACAGTGCATATCTGGCCATGTGGTAGATAATTCATCTTTTGCAAGAATTATTTAAAAATAAGTAGTAAATAAGGCTAGTTCTTCATTTGAACTACTATAACTCTAAGAACTGCCTATCAGAAGCTCTGGCTGTTGCTAAGGGCATTCATTGTCACCAACAAAGACCTTTGCATCTGGAGCTACAAAGATATAAAAGACACTGGTCTTAGCATCACAAGAAGCTGAGCTAACAGTCCTAGGGAGAGAATACTACACATACACGGAAAAATCCAATTAAACCCAGCATGCAGCTCTGAGCTTGGGGCTGCAGACATAACGATGAATGTTACTCATCTCTGAGAGGTCTGCAGTTTGATGGCAGAGATAGACTTTTGAACAACTAACCACGAATCAGAAGAATTAATGCCTTTTTTGTACAAAGTTATGTTATAAAGTCTTGTGAACACATAGAGAAGGGAGAGAAGGCGCCAGGTCTACCTGGGCTGTTCAAGGAAGGCTTCTTGGAGGAAGGGCAATTTGCATTGCATTTTGCAGGATGACTAGGAGTCTGCTAGGCAGAGAAGCAGTGAAAGACAATTTTAGGCAGAGAGAAATAAAAGGAGATAAGACGTGAAAATGCATGGTATTTGGAATGTGGAGAGTAGCTTAATATGGCTGAAGCTGAAGATACATGTTTGGGTAGAGTGTGGAGGGCAAGAAATAAAATTATATGATAATAATGAGCATTTATTGATTGCTTACCAGGTATCAGCACTTTGCATGTTATTCATCTAAGCACTTTACATGCTATTCATTTAATCTTTAAAACACACATGTGATGTAGGTAGTGTTTGCCTCATTTTACTTTTGGGGAAATGCAGGTACAGTAAATGAGGACTTAGAAATTTTCAAAAGAAATTTTGAACTTTGTGCCCTTTACTAAGTATGTTGTTAGTTGGTGAATATTGTAGAAGTCCTGAGGGTTCAATGGACTGGGTTAGGGGGACATGGCTTTGGGGAGAAGGCATCAGAAAGAGGTTAAGTGAAGTCGAGTTAGTTGGGGTGGGGTCAGAGGAGGTAGGAGGAAGACATCCCAGGCAAGGAAGGATGCTGTGATCAAGATGTAATGCAGGAATGAATATGTTCTAGGGCCGTTGGCCTGGCCCATTGGTTTGGTCAGTGGCTCAGTTCTTGGCACAGCCCAAATGAACATCTCATTGAAAGTCCCAAGTTTATCTCTGTTCTCTAGAAAGGTCCAGGAAACTCAGATATGCTCAATTTCTCTCTGGGTCCTTTCCTTCTCCTCACTAGGTAGACATAATGGAGCATGAAAAGGGAGACAGATGCCTGTAGGAAACCCACAGGCCAATCTTCCCCTCTGCTATGTGGGTTTTTTTAAATGCGTTGCCTACCTCACCCATCAGTCCTGGGTGAGGACTGATGCTATTTGGCAGTGTTATTTAATGAATCCAGCAGAGTCTGGCTCCTCATTATGAATCCCTGAGAGGTGTTCATTCTTTGAGCAGCAGAAGGTTCCAGCTGCACACATTTAAATAAGACAGACATCAGGGTAGGGTAGCAGAGGCCAAAGGGAGATCGCTCACCAAGTGAAATTGAATTTTGTTGGAGTTAAATTGAGATGCTGAGTTGTCTTTTTACAAGCATATTCATTGGCTCTGCTGTCACTTTCATTTAGTGGCCTTGTCATCTGAGCTGTGGCAGGCTACCTGAGACATGGCCTCCCAGCCTGGGAATGCAGAGTCTCACCCTGAGGAGCAGGGGGTCCAGTGGGGTGGGGGAATGTGAGGACGAACAAGGCAGAGGATGGTCTTGTCTACAACGTGCTGCTTCCTCTGCTGGCTTCTCCCCCAACCTGGCCAGGGACTGCACAGTCGACATTATAACATGACATAGGAAAAGTAAGTATTTTAATTCCACAGACAGAGGGGGAAGGCCTGGTTAAGTCCCATCAAGAGCTGTGTGGACACGGTGAGTCATTGAACCCCTCTGTGTCTTGGTTCCCTCACTTGTATAATGGGCTGAAAAATAGGATTGACCTTAGACTCATACAGAATAGCTAACTGAAATAAAACATTCCAAGTGCCAAACTTGCAATAAGTCTTTAATAAAGGTAAATTTAATAAAATCAAGTGCGGTAAATGGGTCCTACAGCAGGGTAACTAGGGAGGCACGTGTATTTCATGATAACATGTGCATCACCATTTCTGCAGTTTCACCCTTTGGAATGTGTTACCCATCCTTAGACATTGCCTTTCAGAGTCTTCTTAATGTCACATCTGCTTGTGCATCAGTTCCAGTATCTATGAGGTGGGGAGGACCAGGTCAGTGTGCATAGGGGGGGTCATGAGTTAGGAAGGGCAGGAGAGGTCAGTGTGGATGGGGAGGGTGAAACAATCTTTATAATTCTGTGGAGACCAGACCCCATGTAGCAGCATCAGAGGTGGGGGGGGGTCACCAGGTTAGGAAGGTGAGAACAAGAGCTATCGAGGGCTCCACTTGTGGGTTTGTAAAAATTTTGGGGGGAGATGATATTGAAAGTTTGGTGAACTGAAGATGTGGTTTTAGGCCTTGAGGAAGAGTCTTCAGGGAAAAAGACTCACATGATGAGTTTAGGGTTGGTCTAGGGAATGTGTGGGGTCTTTAGGGATGATCTGGGGAACAGATGTGGGAGAAGGAGGCAGCAGTGCCTTCTACTGTTGTTTTTAGTGGTAAGTGCTTCTATCTCTTCCAAGGGTGGTTGTTGGAGGAGATGGTGCCCAAGGGATGATTTGGACAATGTCATGGTAAAAAAGGCAGCTGGCAGAGTTGAAATCCTGGGATTTGCTTCTAGAGTAATGGCCAAGAAGAGTCAAGGCCTGTGTTCTCCAGACCTGTGCTTTGTGACCTTGGACAAGTATTTTCTGTCCCTAGGCCTTGCTCTTGTGTAATGCAGGAGCCAGATGAGAACCAGGGGCCTTACCCTGGGGCCCGAGGGCAGCAGAGTGCACACAGGGGCCTCCAGATGGGACAGGCACTTTCTGTCTCATTCAGCCTCAGGCTGAAGCTCTCCCTGTTGTCTTACTCCTCACCTTTCCCCAGGCATCTAACCTCAGAAGGCACTTAAGTTTGTGACGCCAAAATGACTGAGTAGATGATCTCTGAGATTCCTTTGTGCTCTGCTATGCCAATATTTTAATTCCTCACTACACGTATACCCTCAGCTCCTAACTTGGGGGATCTTAATCTGGAGGATTAAGCATTAAGGAGGATCCTGGGGGATTAGGTAGTTTTTTGAGCCATAATGATTCAGAGAACAGAATTTTAGAGATTCATGAACTTGGCTGGAATAGAAAAAAAATCCTATCTTAGTTTATTTTCATAAACTTCTCATCGAAATGTAGCATTTCCCTCTCTATGAGTCAAGGTAACAAACCACAGTTATATTAGCAGGACCTGCCACTCCATCGCCAAAGGAAATCACAGGTATTTTCATGGTACAGTCCTGGCTCCCAATTTTCATGTCCTTACCTGGTTCCTCCCTTGCACATCTGGGCCGGGCTAGTGACACACTCTAAACCACAGAATGGAGCAGAAATGACACTGTGTCAGTCTTGGACTTAGCCTAAAGAAAGCCTGACAGCTTCCATTTTTGTGCTTTTGGTGGGCCCTGAGAAACCATGTAAAACATCTGGTCACACTGCTGGAGATACCACATACAGAAGTCACATGGATAGGCTTTGTGGAGGGGGTTGGCCCCAGGCTTACAAGGAAAGACAGAACATCCTGCCATCCAGGGCTTCAGCGGGACTCAGCCCTCCAGCTGGCCCCACCCTGTCTGGGATGTTCCAGTCCCAGATGACTGCAGCCCCAACTGCCATCACATGAAACAAGAACCACCCAGCTAAGCTTGGCCCATGCACAGAATTGTGAGATCTGTTAAAATGGTCTTTATTTGAAGCTGCTAAGTTTTGGAATGGTTTGTTAGGGAGCAGTAGACAATTGAAACAGAGCTTTAGTTTTATTATACAGAAACAAATGGACTCCCAAAGCATCAGTACCCATTTGAACTCCTACCTTAACAGGGGTTTGACATCTTTCTTGTGCCAGGAGGGTGTGCCTACCACTTCCACAGTGAAGACAGGGGGACAATGAAGACATAGTTCACAGTGAACTATTACTTGGCAGGTACTCCTTGAGCCCAGCTGTCATGCTGTTTAATGTGAGGAGCACCTGGAACTTTTATTAGGGGCAGCAGGGCTGGTACCAAATTACTGTATTTGAAGGGATAGTATGAATGAAAGGACATAAGTAAATGATTCAGTACAAGATCACCCAGAATTTTTAAGATATGGACTCTTAGACTTCGGTTGGAGAAAAAGACTGTTTAGAGCCATGTAAGATAAGCACAAAATAGGAAGTCCAGGCAAAGAGTGTGAGGCTCTGTGAGGGGATTTTACCTTGACCGTCACCAGAAAAGCCCTGAGAAGAGAGAAGGCTTGAACCTGACTTTGAAGCAAGGGAAAAAATTGGAGTAGTTTTGAAGTACAGGAACTAGGGGAAGGTATCCATAGTAGGAGACCTCTGAGCACATTTCACAGACCAAAGCAGTGCTGGTTAATATTGTGTGTCAACTTGGCTGGACCATAGTGCCCAGAAATTTGGTTAAACAATATTCTAGATGTTTCTGTGAAGGTGCTTTTTGGATGAGATTTACATTTAAAATAGTGGACTTTGAGTAAAGCAGATTGCCCTCCCTCATATGGGTGGGTCTCATCCAGTCAGTGGAAGGCTGAATAGAGCAAAAGTCTGAACTCCCCTGAGCAGGAGTGAAATCTCCAACAAAGGGCCTTTGGAATTCATCTGCAACATCCACTCTTTCTGAGTCTATCACAGACAGGCTTTGGACTCCAAGTGCAACTTCTTCCTGAGTCTCTGTCCTGTTGGCTTCCCCTATCAGATTTTGGACTTACTAAGCCTCCACAATTATGTGAGCCAATTTCCTAAAATAGGTCTCTTTTTCTATACATACAGACACATCCCATTGATTCTGTTTTCTGAGAGCCCTGAGTAATAGATAGAATGGAGGGTTTATTCTAGCAGGAGAAGAGCTGTGATCAAATCATAGACTCAGGCCAACCTCGTTCAAAGTCCAGCGAACTCTCTCGAGCAGAGGGTTTGTGCTGGGCAGTGGGGGGTTGTCAAGGGGTCTCTGGGAGCCATCACAGAGGTCTTAGGTGCCAGGAGTTTTGAGGGTTTTTTTTTTTTCTGTTGGAAGGGGGAATGACGGAAAGTTTGGACAATTCAAAGTTAATAAAAAATGTTCAGGGCGTGTCCAATTTCCTCACTTTTTCTATTCTTATAATTCAGATTATTCTATCTTTTCTCTCAGTTACCTAAAATGGCCATGTTTAACTATCAAGTCATTCCCAGGATCCTGGAGTCCCAACTTTCCTTCTGGAATCTCAGTATGCCCTTGTGGTGGGTGAATGTAGGATTGGACTCCAAGTGCAGAGGAGGCTTCCACTTTCTTTCCAAGGCCATGGTTTGCCATCATCAGGGAAAGACATTTGAGTGGGACTTGGCTCTGGTCTTGATGTTAATATTCCTCGCCAACTCCTTATCTGAGAAATCTATTGAAAGGCTGAGGGCAATGTGATGAGAGCATCCATGTGAGCATAAAAAGGAAGCAGAGTGTGTGTGTGTAAAAGTGATTTGGGTCTCGTTTTGTGTCTCAAGTATTAGCTTGCTCTTGGCTATAGATTTCAGTGGGTGACAATAATTGCAAGATTGGCAAGATGTTACTTGTTTGGCTTACAAATTTTAGCTTGTCCTTTTTTTGTCCTTTGCTACGTTTCTGCATTCATTCATTCATTCATTCTTCTTTCATTCTTCATCCATTCACCCTATATTGAATGAACCCCTGTGTAAAATATATTGGGTTGACCATAATGTCAGTCTCTTGCTCTGCCCTGAAGGAGTAGGAAACCCAGTGTTGGGGTGGGGAGGGTGGGATAGGGGAGTAGCTCTAAGCACTGCAGGAAATGGTCTGTGGTTCTATTTCTACTGGCCTCAGGGGCCCATCTGAGTGGGATTCCCCTTTCACATTGCTGCTCATCTATAATTTAGAGAACCTTGAGGGAGGTTCTCTCCTGCAGTCTCAGTGATCCTTGAGGCTGGACATCAGCAAGAGGCAAATTTTATCTGGAGAAACAAGCTGCTCATCCAAAGGAGATAACAGCCGTGAGAAAAATTCCACCAATGCTGGTCCTGTTGACTTATGCTTCAAAGGAGAACAATTTCAACATAAAGTTGCACTTTCCCTCGAGCTGCTAATGCAATAAAATGGCTGGAAGCTGCAAAAACCAGTTCAATATGGCACGTACTGAATCTTTCAGAGGTAGTGGTTTGATTTTTAATTTTACGCTCTTGGCAGGCAATCAGGGTCCTTAATAGCATGGAGGCCAGAGGGAGGATGTTTCAAAACATTGAGGATCTTATCACAGTGTGCAATTAATGAATAATTATTAAAACCCAGAAATAACTGGAAGAGAAGGCAAGAGGTGGCAGAGCAGTTCTCTGGTTTCAGGCCTATGATGAAACCCTCCAGAGAGGAGAAATACGATACACAGTTCCATGCAATTTAATTTGCCACTTTCCCCTACTGGCAGATCAGTGATTTAAGAAGCTGGGAAGGGGGGCATCGTTTAAAAAGAAAAAGTGAAAATCGTGTGTTAACAACAAAACATTGTTTTCAGTTTTTCAGCATTCAAGTAATAATTACATTTAAAATAAAATAATAGTAGTGACAAAAATGAAACACCTCCTCCTTGAAATCCATTTCTAAGAGTGGGCAGCAGAGCTGGGGCGTGCTGGAGGCGCCAGGGAGAACGGTTAAATTGTTGAACAAATTCCCTGCACGAGCTGTGCGGGTCCCAGCTGTCATAAAGAGAGCCCCACACGTGTTTTCTGACAACACACCCTGTGGCTTCTGTCATTCCCAGGCCCAATTTTGTCAGCGCCTTGCTGTCAGGATCTCTCCTCTGTAGGCCCGAGTCCCACTGTTTCCTTTTTGCCTGAGCTCTAGAAAACCCTGTCATCTGTCAATTGGCTGTTTACAGCTCAAGCGCCAGCCTGCTGAGCGGTCCTGTCACTGGCTGGCATCCGGGCGCGCTGGACACTGCTAAGCAGGTACACACAGCTGCTGCACCCTCAACCTCCGCATAAAAGAAAACCTGTCTCACGCGCAGGCAGCAGCCACAGGCAGGGCATCTATTCATTTCTCAGCCATTTCAACTGCCCTGGGGCCCTGCTGGGCCACCCAGAGCATCTGGGGTCAGCTCACCCTTAAGCAGCCATTAGCTCCCTTGCAGCTAAGCTGGGCCCGGTGCTGGAGGAGAGCAGCTGGAATCAATGAGCACTTGAGATGGCATTTTCCTGGCATGAGGTAGGTCATTACTGCCAGCCTCAGCTCAGAGCTGGGTTTTCACGATTGATCTCTCAGTGGTGTTTCAGGAGGCCTGCCGGCACTGTGGGGCCAAACAGGCCTTAAAAAACAAACACATAAATACATACACAAACAGACAGATAGGGGTGGGGGTGCTCTTTGAAGAGAGATGAAGAAGGATGTTTTCCAGTGTGCGACATTGTACAAAGGCACCTGAGATATTTCATTGAAATTCAGCTGTGGCAGAGAATGTGCTAGCAGATAATGGCCTTGAGGTTTGCAGGCCATAGGCACTTGGAGACAGGTCAGATGTACGGGACTCTCCGGATGATAGTGGGGTTGGAAGGAGAAGGGTAGGTTCATTTTTCCCCAACTTTTGTCAGGCCAGGCGCATTCCCTGGCCAGAATACTAAGCTGCTCTTGAATGAGCCCTCACTATGTGCCAAGCACTGTGATGAGCTCATGTAAAACTCTGAGAACAAGGGTATCGAACCAGTTTTTCCATGCACATGGGAAATTGAACCCAGAGAGGCGAAAGTCATTCATTTATAGTCATACAGTTAGGAACCAAGGGGTATAACTGGATTTGGAATCTGGGTCTCGTTGAACTTCTAAATCAGTGTTCTTGGTCATTCTTCTAAATGACTTCTAAGGCAGAGCTGCAGCCGGCTCCTCCCAGCCTCCCTCCAGCACGGGGAGCGTCTGAGGCATTAAATGATGGCTGGCTCTGGGCTTCTCATAGTGAATTTAGTTGCTCTTCCCCCTCCCTGGTCAGAATCACTGCAGACCCCTCCTGGAGTCCTGTCACTGTGCTGTGCCGATGTACCCTCTATTCTTGGTCTGCCACTGCCACACTGAAGTCCGTTGGGCTCCAGTCCTCTCTCTCCTCCACCCTGGCAGGAGGGGGGCCGTCGCTTTCAGCCAAGTCTCAGAGGCATTTTTATTATGTCCTGTTCTAGAATATCTCTCCCGAGTCACTCCTGCTACAGTCTAGCCAGACTGACTTTCCAGCTTTGTGATGTAGTATAAGCCCTGCTTTCTTCTTCTTCAGTGCCCTCCCCTCCCCCTGCTCCCCTCCTTCCTACCTGGTACCTGCCTGTTCATTCCTCAAGACTCAATTTAAACACCCTTTTCCCGGAAAACCTTTCTTGATTTTTGCAAGAGTCTGCCAGTGATTCTGCCGTAACTCTTTTTGCATCCATGATAACGACCTGCCTCCCTCCCTCCCTGGGTTCACTGGACTACTGAATTAATGGTAATACTGTACCCTTTTGGTCAGAGAGCCTCTGTCAGGGCCACACAGAGACTCAAAATACTTTTCTGCTCCTTGTGGTTTGTCTTTTGTTCAGTGCTAAATTGTCCAGAACAGACTTGACTTCAGTCTTCCGTAGTAAAGCTGTCAAGTCACCCAAGTGTTGTAGACATTGTCATATGCGGGAACATTCTGTGTCAGTTAAGGTGACATTAATTGCTATAACAACTCCAAAATATATTGTATATAATAGATTGATAGAAGTTTATCTCTCCCTCATGTAAGTTTCAGAGTGTGTATTCCTGATTGGAGGCATCCCCAAGTGATGACTCAGAAACCCAGGATTCTTCCACCTTGGGGCTCTGCCATGGTCAACACACAGCTCCCAGGGCTCATCCGAATCAGGACAGTGAGAGGGGAGAGGGCACAGAGTAACAGATGTGGGGAGCTTCCAGGGCCGGGACTAGGAGAGGGCCTGCCTTGACTTCTGCCTTCATGCTTTTGGCTAGGTGACATAGACATGCCTCATCTCCAGAGAGGCTGAGAAATGCAGCTCCTTGTGGGCCAGTTTCTGCCACACTCTTTCCCGTAGCACAGTCTGCAGGATGTTGAAGCCCGACTTTCTTCCAAGTGCCCCTTCTTAGTTCCTTGTAGGACAACAGGGTTACATCCCACTGACTACACCAGGGGCTACATCCCGTGATTTTTTAGTTATTTGCAACCTAAAAGTTGAAGGGCAGGCTTTTACATTTATTAGGCCTCTTTTACTTGGCTGTCAAGGATTCCCAAATATGCCAGCTGGTAAGACTGATGGCCAGTTGGCAAGTTGAGAGTAACTCCGGTAAAGCACGTGTTCCCAGCTCTCAAACAGCCTATCACTTGATTTAGTTTTTATTTCACGTGACAGAGTGAATGCAAGTTTAGAGGAGAAATCATTAAGCCTCAGAAACTGGGGGAAGACTAAGTCATTTGCATATCTCAGTTTGACTGAATTAAGCTTCTCTATTCATTACTTGTGGTTGTTATGACCAATTTTCTTCTAGGAAATTGCAGGCTGCTTGAATACCCACTGTACTGATTTGCAAAACAAGAGCTTCCTCCAAAATAGAGCCCAAAGAACTCTTCCAAAAAAACTTTATCAGGTAATGCCATTCTATACTTAGAATACCCAGACTCCCAGTGCCCTCAGCATGTGGGACCTGAATTATAAAGTATTAATTATTGAAATGGATTTGCCTTTGTTCTAAAGTAACTGAGCTACTCATCTATACATATACTTATATTGCAGAATCATCAGCCTAAGGGCAAGCAGATGCATAAGATCAGTGTGCATTTCTCTTTACCCCGGAGCTCCTTGTGCTCATTGTTGCTCTGGTGTCTTTCTGTCCATCCAGGGTTGCAGTGCCCTGTGCTGAGATTCCTAAATCACCATATTAAGCCCTAGCATCTCTGGCCAGATTTTTTTTTCCTACTTCAAGAAGCAAGACCCAACTATCCTGTTCATTTTTCTCAGCTCTAGTTTCTTCTTAAAATCAAATAAATTTTGCTCCCTATCTCAAAAACTTTCCCTGGGCCCATGCATCTTTTTCCTCTCTGGCTCCTGCTCCTTTGACACCTCCTAGTCCTACCTCCACCCCAACACACACACACACACACACACACACACACTTCCACCCTAACACACACATACACACATGTCTTGGTTGATTTGTTTTTTGCTGACAGGAGAGGTTCGCGTTTAATTTTCTGACCCTGTGGTTTTAATCAGGTCTTGTTTTAATCAGTGCCTGCAAAGAAATCTTTGCTACTCTAAGACAAGGGGTGTCCTATGCTTCCCTTGAAAGATATCCTTTACACTGAGATCTTCAGTCCTGAGGGAACTGATTTTTATCTATTGTTTCAGGTTAGGTACAGAATTTATTTTTGCCATTTGGACATCCAATAGATCAAGCACTGTGTATTGAAAAGTCCATTCTTTACCTACTACTCTGAAATCTCACTTTCTTATAAATCAGGTGATTATATCTGTAAAGTATATTTCTGGATCTTCTGTTTTGTTGGTCAGTTTGTTCATTCTTGTACAGATATCACATAGTCTTAAGTATTATAACTTTATAATAGGTTCATAAGAACTGGTAATATAAGTCCTTTACCGTTGTTCCTCACCTTCAAGATTACGTTGGCAATTCCTAGCCCTTTGTATTTTGTATAAATCTTAGAATCAGCTTATAAATGTCTACAAAATAACTGCCAGGATTTTAACTGATCTAAAATTGATTTGGGAGGTCTGGCCAAGATGGGGGAGTAGGTAGAAATGCTTCACTTCCTTGCACAACCAAAAGAAGGATAACAACCAATTTAAAAACAATAAACAAACAGAACTGCCAGAAAATCAAACTGCATGAAACTCTGACAATCAAGGAGTTAAAGAAACATTCATCCAGACTGGTAGGAGGGTTGGAGACAGGCAGCTGAGCAGAGAGGAGATGGGGCAAGGCAGCAGACTGAGTAGAGAAGGTGGGGCTGGCTGAATGGGAAACTAAAGACTCAAAACTAGTTGTAAAATACTGCAGCAGTTCCTATGGCAAGAGAAACTCCCCATTTCACAGGAGAGTTGGTTGGAAAGTGGGGCTACAGTGGAACAAGCCAGCAGCATTGTTCCCTCTTTAACCCCTCCCCCACAGACAGCGCCACAACCCACCAAAGAGGATTGCCCTGCCTTGGCAAATATCTAAGGCTCCACCCCCTTGCCACATAACAGATGCGCTGAGACAAAGAAATATGGCCCAAATGAAAGAACAGATCAAAACTCCAGAAAAAGAGCTGAGCGACAAGGAGATAGACAATCTATCTGATGCAGAGTAGAAATCAGGATGCTAACAGAATTGAGCTTGGTCGCAAAATA
Organism: Macrotus californicus; assembly: GCA_007922815.1. NCBI lineage: Eukaryota > Metazoa > Chordata > Mammalia > Chiroptera > Phyllostomidae > Macrotus > Macrotus californicus. Next base: position 19,941 of record VMDR010017374.1, read on the forward strand.
AAGAAAGAAATGAAGGCTACGCAAAGTGAACTAAAGCAAAATATATAGGGAACCAACAGTGAAGGGAAGGAAACCAGGACTCAAATCAATGATTTGGAACAACAGGAAGAAATAAACATCCAGACAGAACAGAATGAGGAAACAAGAATTCAAAAAAAATGATGAGAGGCTTCAGAACCTCTGGGACAACTTTAAGTGCTTCAACATCCAAATCATAGGA
>VMDR010017375.1:0-20169 GCA_007922815.1 Macrotus californicus
AACAGCATGGATGGAACTAGAGAGCATTATGCTAAGTGAAATAAGCCAGGTGGTGAGGGAGAAATACCACATGATCTCACCTTTAACTGGAACATAATCAACAAAAGAAAACAGCAAACAAAATACAACCAGAGACATTGAAATTAAGAACAATCTAACAAGGGCCAGAGGGGAAGGGGGAGGGAACAGTGGGGAGAAGGTTTCCAGGAACCGCTATAAAGGACACATGGACATATCCAAGGGGGAGGGTGGGAACAAGGGAGGGAGGTGGGATTGGCTGGGGTGGGGGGACTGGCGGTGGGAAAATGCAGACAACTGTAATTGAACAACAATAAAGTAATAAAATCTTTAAAAAAAAACTGTAAGCTTTTTCTTCCTTTTTGTGAACCACTTTTACACGCTTACTTAGCAGATCCGCTCTAGGCAGATGACTTGACAATTCCAAACAAGGGTCACTGTATATTCTGAAAAACTAAATATAAAAAACTACTTTAGCTATCACTAATGCAGCAGATGATTAATTTTAAAGTTTATGTTTTAATATCATAGCCCATATTTTGAAAAGTATTTTAATCTGAGGAGTCCTAGAATTTTGTAAACTTTGGAATTTTAGAGGGGGGGGACTATAATTGTACCTTCATCACATGTCCTCACAAACTGAGTCGAAAGAAACAAAATCACTGGTAAGGAGCCAGACAGACTGTAGGAAGTACCACCTCTCAGCTCCTCTATTCATTCCTATAAAACATAAATAGTAACCTACCTGCCTCATTTAAATTAACAACATCTCCCAGCAGGAAAGTCTATGATTTTTTTAGGAGTTTTCTTATCCTTTTAGACTCCATCCCTTTGTGTCACAAAAAGACCAAAAAAATAATTATTTTCCCATTTGCATTTTTGTTCTTTTCTTATCGACACTTTTGTTTTCCCAGCGCCGAAATGCACAGAACTCCGGCAGTGGGTATGCAGGGTAGTCAATGACTCCCGCTGCGTGTTTGACAGCGCTCGCCCAGCCTGTCTTCACCAAGGCAGCAACCCCTTTCCTCAGAGGCACTGCGTCACTCTGACAATCGTGGCACTGCCGTGGTTTCCGTTGCCAACACAACAACACAGGGAGCATTCTGTGCCGCCTCACAGGCACCAGCCCAGGGAGCCCATGAGCTCAGCTCTCTCACAGCAAAATGCCATTATGAGAAAATTTAAGGTCCATGTAATAGTCTTTAGGTTTTACACTGTCTCTCTGAATTTTGATTCTAAGAAGCTCATTCAAAAGAAAATAAAAATTAACCTACAGGGATCATTAATTACCTTTTCCTATTAGGCTCTTCATTTCATAACAGGCTACTCTAGAAAGTCTTCCTGATTGATTCTGCAAATAAAAGTGCCATGCACTAACAGGTCCAAACAAAATTCCTATTTCGAAGAAACCAGGTAAGATTAACATCCCAGAGAACTCGCTAACTTTGCTGGATGTGAGCACAACAACAAGAAGGGCTGGTTAGAGCGACACTAAACTTGGCTCCGCAATGAAACGGGCTCCGTTCGGGATGGAATAGAATTTATAATGTATGACAGAAGCAAAGTTGTAATGTACAATTATATAATTTACTTGAACAGTTGCTTTCCATATGGGAAGTAACAGATTGCCTGGTTGCATTCTGGCGAAGACTAACCCTACTATTACTCAGGGTGAGACAATTTTGTTGAAATCTAGAAATCCTGCAGAAAGCATCTCCAGGTCTCTCTGAGGGCTCTCGACATTGCTTCTTTTTTTCTAGGAATAGTATACAGCTGTAGCCTCCTTTCTAAACGCTTTTGACCCACATTTAGCACATAGTATTTTCTGGGAAATGTAACCATAACTATGCCCTATAGATTTTACAGTGGAGATAACCACCTAAGCCATTCAGCTGGATTTCCATGATGAAACCCCCCAAAAATTAAAAATAAAAATCAGAGATAAGAAGGGATAGAAAAAAACAACAAATCTTTCTCTGCATATCCCTTTCTAAACATTCAATATTACAAGTAAAACATACATCGAAGAAAATGGGTCTTTTTCTAGCTCATTTTGTGTCTCAGTTGAATACCAAAGTAGAACTCCTACACATTTAATAATATCCCCTCCCGGTTAAGTTACACTCCAGGAGTATTTTATGGACTGTGGAACAGTCTTATTCATGACCTTAACATTTTAGAACAGGTTGATGGATAAGCAATGCCTTTTCTATATTGGTGCATAAATGATCTGGATCCCAGAATATATCTTCAAAGTTTGAAAACTTACATTGTGCAGTAAAAATATGTCATTATCACCCTTTGAAAAGGTCTTGAAATTGCAACTATCTATGGCCAAATATCATTTTCTGCAATCTGTCCCCCGTGCACGGATTTATGAGTCCCGCGGTTGGACGAAGGGAAATTACCCAAGGCAAAGCTGTCCAAGCAGGCAGTTATCCAACAGCGTGGGGCCAAGACAGCCCCTGGAGATAACTGTGCAGGTTCAACTGCAGCTGTGTGGGAAGCATGGACCCCAGTCAGCTATGTGAAGACTTGGGTGTTTCCAGGAAGAACAACCTGGTAAGACTGTTTTTGTGTCCTAGACGACTTGTTTATATTTCAAAAAAGGAAAAGAAGAAAGAAAAAGTAGGGAGAAGGCTTAAAGCGGTTGCATATCTGTGTTTCTACCTCTAAATTATTATGCTGCACTGCAATATTTCTTTCTCTAAAAAATTATATTACGTTATGTTATGGAACGTTATAATTATGTTATAATACCATGAACTTCTCTTCAGCTCTGGAGTATTCAAACAGCAAACCAAATCATAGAAACGTAACACTGGAAACAATGCAACAATTATCACACATTTCCGTGTAGTGCCTGCAAAGAATAACAATAGTCTTTCATGTGTGCTCTAGCTGTGCGTATGCAATCTCATGTGATGCTCTAGATAACCCAAGAGGTACATGGGGAAGTTATTATGGCCCTTTCACAGATGAGGACATTAAAGCTCAGAAACGTTGGGATATATTCAAAGGCACCCAGCTAGAAAGGAAGAAGCAAAGGTTCAAACCTGGTGTTCTTATTTGAGAGCCAGCCTTCTCTCCATACATGCCTCTTAGGGCAAGCTCCATGTGTGAGAATGGAAGGTAGTCACCACCCCTGCATAATTAAGAAGACAAAAAAAGGTCTTCTTCCCTAAGTCTCTCAGAAACCCTACCATCTCCACTACCACCACCTCCACCTTACTAATAAGCAAGCTCTGTTCTCTACTAAGTCTTATTTTTTATGAAAGCATTCCTGTGAGTTTTTAACATTTTAAATTAATATTCTTTAATATGAATTACCTATTTTATCAGGTCTATTTTTTAATTCCTCGGAACAAGAAAGACAGAATTGGTAATGTCTGCAGTAAAAAACAAAGCAAAGGGAATGAGTGATGAAAAGCACAGAAAAGTCAAGGATGTTAAAGTTGAAAATATTTCCTTGGGTTGGCCCATTTTAAAATTGTACAACAAGAAGTACCTGACTATATTCCACTTTCCAGATGTCTTTAAAATCCAAGCATGATTCAGAAGAAGGTTGCTACTTATGCCCATGTCACCATATTTTGAGTTATCCCTTGACCAGAGACAATGCGTTCTGTTCATTAACACCTGCTTATTGAAGTCACTGTGTGTCAGATGCCAGAATAAATTCTGGGATTAAAATTAAAGACAATGCCCCTGTACTCAAGAAACTTATAGTGAGCAAATTACACTAAAACATCTAACACTACATCCTTTGTAGAAACTTAGTTTGTTTAATGATCAAAAAAACTAACTCCCCTGACACTGTCAAGCCTCTGTCCTTGGAACTCTCTCTTCCATTTGCTTATGCCGCATCAGGGTGGGGTGCTGTCCCTGGTATCTGCCTGTTGGCTTTCCCTCAGATGTCTTTGTGGGTTCCTGTTGCTCACCTCATCTCATACACGCCTGTGTTCCTCAGTGATCTGCCTTCTTCTTGTCCCATGATACAGCCCTCCCCCTGGGTTCTCACATACTCATAGACTGAGGACCAGCAATCAATGTTTCCAGCTCATTTCCCTCTCCTGAGACCAATCCTAGATAATCACCTGCTAACCAGATATCTCCACATAACTGTCTTAGATACCTCATTCCCAAAATGGCTCCATTTCCTGGGTTCCCTTCCCCAATAATTGGCAACATCACCCAATTTGGACCTCAAACTGACATATTACCGTTTTTTGCCCCAAACTCTCACTCATTTTGAAAAGTTAAAAGTCACTCCATGCATTCACTTACTCATTCAGTCACATGTTAAGTGTCTACTTGGAGCCACGTAGCGTGCCAGCCACTGGAGTGCCATGCTCACCTAGTCGCCGCCTCAGACAAACAGGTAAACACAATGCACTGTTGTCAGTGCCCTGGTGATGCAGATAAAGGCTGCTCTGGGACCTGCCCAAACCTGAGGCTGGGAAGGCGTCCTAAAGGAAGGGATAGCGAAGATGAAACCTAGAAAATGGGTAAGAGACAAGTGAGAAGAGCATGTGTGGTATCATGAAAGTGGGAGATCACGACACTAAAAACTGAATGAAAAGAACAAAAATATGTCTGGTACTTACAATAAGAAAAGGTCAAGTAGTGAGTGGGGAGAGCGAAGAAGTAGATGGGGACTTAAATGCCGTTCCTAAAGCTTTAGGCTGGAAGAGCAGCTAGACGTCACCGAGGGATTTTAAACGGATGAATAATACAATATACGCATGTGAATGGACTGGCAGAGGGAAAGAAGTGACATGGAGATGAAATGGAAGGCTCTTGTATCAATCCTGATGACAGAAAGATGTCAACTTGAACTAGGAAAATACCAGTAGGGCTACAAAAAAGTTGGCAGACCAGGGAAAGTACATAGAAGGTGGAACAGATAGGTTCCAGTTACCTTCAGATATGGAACATAAGGGGAAAGGACAAGTCAAAAGTGGTTTTCAAGTTTTATCTTCGAGTACCTGGGTTATGCCACTTAATGAGACTGGAAACAAAAGAAGATAGGATAAGCAAGCTTGTGGGAAAAGACAGCAAATGTGCGGTTTGGAAACACCTGTGAGATGGCCAAGTGAAAACATCTAATGGGCAATTTGATAGGCAGTAGGCCCCCCACAATCTACAGTTTTGCTTTCCATGGTTTCCATTACCTGCAGTCAACCGCAGTCCAAAAATATTAAACGGAAAATTCCAGAAATAAATAATTCATGAGACTTAGATTGCTGGCCATTCTGAGTGACATGCTGAAATCTCGCACCTTCCCGCTTTGCCCCACCCAGGACATGAATCATCCTTTTGTCCAGCGGACGCACGCTGCACGGCTTCCTGTCAGCCACGTCGCAGCCACCTGGGATACCTGATCAACTGCGTCGGTACTGCAGAGCTTGTGAACAAGTCACCCTCAGTTAACTTACTAATGGCCTCAAATCACCAGAGCAGTGATGCTGGCAGTCTGGATACACCAAAGAGTAGCTGTAAAGTATTTCCTTTAGGTGAAGATATACGTACGAATAGGAAAAAGGCATAGTATATGTAGGGCTCGGTACTATCCATGGTTTCAGGCACCCACTGAGCAGTCTTGGGATGTCCCCGTGGATGAGGCGGGGGCTACTTCATGGGTTCAGAGTTCCAAGCTGATTGTTGAGAAGGAATCAACCACTTGGGAATCATCAGCATACGATTAGTAATCATCAGCCTATGGTTAGTTTTTTAAGTCATGGAAACAGATGGTCTTTCGAAAGAACTATAGAATGAAAAAAGAAGCTGTAAGAGAAACTCCTCAGGGAAAGAGTCCTGCAAAGCTGAGGAAGAAAGAACACCCAGAAAAGTAAAAGGAAACCCATTGGCGAGGCTGTCATGGAGGTCAGCTGAAGAAAGTGTGTCAAGATCAGAAGAGGTCAAATGACACTAGGATTGAAACATTAGCAATGCCTCTTATCTTTCGAGCCAGACCAAGGAAGCAGTGCAGTGGTGGGAGTGGACGCCAGATCTCAGCGGTTATAGAAGGAATGGAAGGTGAGCGTGGAGGCAACAAATGTAAGCAGCTCTTTCAAGGTATCTGACTGCAAGGGAGTGAAAAGAGATCTGAAGGATCAAGAAAGGGATGAGAAATCTAAGTATGATTTGTTTACAAAATGGGGGGAATTTATGCCGCATTTACATTCCAACAGAATGTATCAGAAGGAGAAAGGGAATAATCCACTAAGATTCCTGAGAAGGTAGTAGGGGATGAGATCCAGAGCTCAGGTAGAGAAATATTGTTTTTTAGAAAAGGATACTCTATGAATTGTAATAGGAGGAAATGAGGATAATATTGGCACAGTGTAGGTTTTCTTTCTTTCTTTCTTTCTTTCTTTCTTTCTTTCTTTCTTTCTTTCTTTCTACATGTTTATCTGTTTACAGAGGAGTGTTGCAGGAGGGCACGTGCATAAGCAGCTAAAGTCCAAAGAGAATAAAAAAGTTTTTAAAGAACTTCGGCGTAGAACTAAAATAACATAAGATTGCCAAGCTATGTGAAAGGTAAGGAAGTTTATGAAACTGCTTCAGGAGTGATTGAAGTAATGAACTATTGAAATTAAAATAGATAAGACAGGAAGTGACCTGGGGGAAAATGCTGACTAGAGGTCCACATGAGCATAATAAACAAATCTCTAGTGACATAAAACTAACGCAAGGATAGAAAGTGATGATGAAGGGCAGGAAGTTGTAGGATCGTGTAATTTGGCCCAGGCAAGGATGGGCAACTACCCTTGCAACAGTGAGAATCAAGAAGACAGAGATTTCTATCAGTGACGTTAACCAAGGAGAATCAGTCACCATTACTACATATGACCTTAGTTCAGACCTTGCTCCCCCACCTAACTAGCTATGTGACCTTAAAGGTACATAATTCTCAACTCAAATTTGTCCTTGACTTTAAAATAAAAATAATAGCTCCTACCTCATAGAGTTGTTGTGAGAATTCAGTGAGTTAATATGTTAAATATCTATCATAGTGTTAGACCAGTTATTTTTATCATCATCATCATCATCATCATCATCAAAGGAATGAGGGGAAAATCAGCCCTCAGGTTTCTATGTTAGTTATCTGGAGACAGCATTTACTATGGAGATAAAATGAAAATGATAAGCTCTGGACATGTTAAGTGCCTAGCACATAGTAGGGCCTCAGGGAAAAAAAAAAGCACTGAGTGAATGAGTAAGTGAATGTGTTTGAAATGTCTGTGGGGAAACTAGAAAATTCTGCCTACATGCATCAGGAGTTGAGAAGGCGGCCCCAGGTCACAAATGCAGACCTAGGAGTCGTTAGCATGCAGGTTTCTTTAAAACTGTGTTTGACTGATTTCAGTCACCGGACACCTGTACTAGCAAAGGCAGAACAAGAAGTCACAACGTATTTAAGATCAGGCAGAAAAGAAGACCAAAAAAGCATTCTGTCAAGACGGATTACTATATCCCATTTGCCATATTTATTGTTTGGTAAAGGAAACTTATTTGTAACATAGGATATTTATTTTAAATCACAAAACTTTAGTGGACATTATTATACCCTTCATATAATAGCATGTGACAAGATCATCAGAGGGAAAAAGGCAATATAACCTTAAGAGATGAAAAAGTCTCTCTTCTCCATTCTCTTCACTGGAATTTTCATGAAAATATTGATTAAAGCTTTGAGAGTATACACGCCAGATATTTAGTCAAATATAATCGACACGTAATAGGTGAGCGAGGAAGGAGGAAGATAGTTATCCCATGGTTAAAAATTAGAAAGGGAGAGCATGATTTAATATATAGTCTTTGCCCACAGTTCCTAAAACTTTTGTACTTGCCTGAAGGGTCAGGGTGATAGGAGCCTCTTTTGTTCTAATGAGGCTGGTCTTGGCGGGCCTCTAGATAATTTCAGGATGGCTGCTGGTCACCAGAAAGACCATCACATGATGAGAGGGCTGCAATGTTTGGCCCCACCAGGGGTCAATGATTTCATCAATCAATGAAACTTCCAGAGAAACTCCTCGGGATGAGGTTCTGAGAGCCCCTGGCTTGGTAAACACATCGAGGCACGAGGAAGGTGATGGACCCACAAAGGACCTGGAAGCTCTGGTGTCCCTTTCTCACGTCTCACCCTGTGACTGTCTTTCATTTGGCTGTTCCTGGATTGCATCCATTATAATAAGCCAGGGCTAGTATGCAAAGTGTTAATTTTGAGTTCTGAGAGCCATTCTAGCAAATCATCTAGCCTTAGAAGGAAGTTGTGGGGAACCCCTCATATACAGCTCTCTGGCCGGAAGTATAGGTGGCCACCTGGAACTTGTGCCTGGCATCAGGAGTGGAGGCACTCTTGCAGAACTGAGCCTTAAACCCGTGGGGTTAGTGCTAACTCCAGGGACTTAGTGCGTTGAATTGAAATGTGGGACACCCAGGTGGTGTCAGAGAACCAGAGAATTGGGTGTTGGATGGAGAAAAAGTTCCTCTGAAGTGTTCTCAATAAAAAGAGTTTAGAAGAGAGACAGACTAATACCAATGCTGAGTACCAAAAAGACACTTCAGGGGCTTCCAGGTACTTTCTATTTGCATGGCTGATCTATTAATGCCCCAAAGTCACACGTTCTTCAAACACGTGATTCCTTTCACTGAAGTTCTTCTCAATCTTCACCATAAGAATAATCAACAGAAAATGGTGAATACTGACTAAGTCCTTGGTCTGTCAAAGAGACTTCCAGTCTGCTGATGGGTCCAATGTCATCTTCAAAGTGAGAGAGGGAACCTAAGAAAATAATTAAATAATACAAAATATCTGCATCATTTTTCATCAGGCAGCACTTACCCAGGCCTGAATAAGCCTCATTATTATTTCCTGTTCTTCACAATTTGCATCACACTGATGTCTCATGTGCACTCTACCTATCAGCAAGGTTAATGCAGAAAAAGTGTACAAGTTGAAGCCTGGCTCCAGGCAGCAGAGGTTTTAGGAACAATTTTTACTGACGAGCTGACAGAAACTCTGCAAAGATGCAACACCACGTTCTGCAGCAAAGAACAATGGGTCGTGTAACCTGGACCCAAACAATTCTCTTAAAAATGCACGCGTGGAAATCCCTGGTGTAGATAGGAAACGTGACTGCTCAGTCTCAGGCTAAAATTGATTATTAACTTCTTCATCTCATGTTATTGTGATAGCATTTTGTGGAGTTTTTTTCTACCTGTGTTTCTTGATAGTTACCATATCTTGCAGAATTTTTTCCATTTAATCCTATGATCAATATTATTTATAAACAGCCTTTTTCCCAACCTCTTCTCATAGCCCCACTAGCAGCAGACAGGGAAGCTCATGTCTTGGTACAGGAGAGCCTCCAGACCGAGCACACTTTCTCTCCATGTTTGACAGACGCGGCAGAATATCTGCTCTTCAAGCAGTTGTGTTTAGTACTGAATTCAGGTAAGATACCTATGCTTTTCCCCCAGTAAATAAAATTTAAGTTGGCATAGGCAGGGGCTGCTTATCCTGAGAGGCCTCTCAACCTACATTGAGTTAATTCTCTTCCATCCAGTGCTCTCCACCTGGGCACCAAGGCTCCAAATTCCTAATTACTGCAAAAAATAGTCTTACCTTGAGCTAAGCCTGGTAATATGGTTCTAACAAATATAATTTTTGCTGCAAAATGTAATTCGTAATATGTAAGGGCCCCGTCTGAGAATAATTTTGCATAGTCTCATGGAATCTAATATAAATCACAACAGTATCTTGACCTTTGCCGAGGAAGTTTTTTTTTTTAAAGGCAATAACAATATGCCTGTTTAAAATAATGTTTTTAAAATAAACCTTTCTTGCTAGTTATTTTAAAGTTATCATTCCATCTTCATATATCCCCAGCAAATAAGCATTGCTCACGATTTCAAACCTAAATTTACTTCTTTTTAATTTTAGAGGAATTAACAAATTTGGACGCTGCTGTGTTAGCTACAGGGTGGCTATACTCTGAGATGTGAAGGGGAAGGATGGGTTTCCTTTTCAGTGCCTGCCTTATTCTTCAAAAAGTAATTTCAATGCTTCTTATAAACTCTTTAGTTATTTAAATAATCAAATCTAATCTAAAACCTGGTATCTTTAAGTTTTAAAATATAAAACTTAAAAGTTATAAAAATAACCAACCGGAGCTCTTGTTATAATTACTACTAAAGCTGTCCAGACCTTCATTCCTTCTAGACCCATTTCCTCATGTCAATCAAGGTCAAGGTAGAAAATAAAGTTATCTTGGTAGAGATCACCCCAAGATTAGAAAATACCAACTTCTGATATGTATGTCAGTCATAGCTGAACAGTGTCTTAAATTAAAGAGAGAAAATGAAAATAAACCCAAATTTTCTAAGAATATAGCAATAATAAACTTTTCACTCGTAAATGAAACTGCCTTCTGTACAGATGGGGAAAGAGTAGCTTTCAGAGGAGTATGTTCCTGCAGTCATGGGCATTTTCCACGTCAGGATGCTTTAATCCCAACGAAGCCAGCCTCCCTCTCCTTTCTATCAAAGTTATTTATGATTTGGCTGGGAGATTGGAGAATACAGTTTGTGGTCATTCTAGACATTTTTGTCTTGGAACACTGCTCGTATTATTTCAATAGTTAGCTCTCAAAAATACCCTCAATTGAAGGAACACTATAGGCCACTCTGCCCCTTGCTTCCTAATTCCAATTCAATTTGTGGATGAGGCCCTGATTCATAAATGGAGCAGAATGTATACAAGGCAACAGGGTCTCTGAGTACTGCATCATGGCTGCGTTATTCGAAGAGCTTCCCAAAATACAGGCATGACTGGAAAAGAGGAAGCCTGAGGCCCCCCAGGAGAGAGATAACGGAGACAGTTGTGGCAGCAAAGGGGCCAGGAGAAACATTTGAGAAAAGAGGAGGAAGGGGAAGAGTGCAGTCAAGTTCTAGCCATTGGATATTTGGAGACTTGGGAAAACGCTCAAAATAAAGCATCAAGTATAAATACTGGTACAGGAAATTGCATATACAGCATGGTCCCAATTTTGTCATACAAGTATGCATGTTCGTGAAGAAAATAGACCAAATATGGAGGGATTTTTCCCTAGATTACACTTTTTTTACTTTTTCATTCTATTTGTGTGTATATTTTTAACCTAAACTGTGCCTTGTGAGATTAAAAAAGTACATTTCCACTATCGGGTTTCCTGGGGTGAAGCCCAACATTCCTCAGCTTTCTACCACCGTGGAGGCAGCATGCATGGATGCCCCCTCTCCTCCTCGGCGCTTTGCCGGACTCTGTTTCCTTACACCCCCACCTTTCACTTCCCAAGGCATCAGTCCACCCCGTAAGGAACCATAATGGTGGGATGACTGCAGGGACATCTTAATTCTAGGGCGTTTGAAAAAAGAGAGTTCATTGCATCTGAGATGCTCCATCACATATTTTCTACTTCTACTTCCCTTACCCAAAATACTACCTTTAGCCCTGGCTGGTGTGGTTCAGTGGATTGAGTGTCAGCCTGCAAACCAAAGGGTAGCCGGTTCGATTCCCAGTCTAGGACACATGCCTGGGTTGTGGGCCAGGTCCCCAGTAGGGGGCGCGCCAGAGGCAACCACACATTGATGTTTCTCTCCCTCTCTTGCTCCCTCCCTTCCCCTTTCTCTAAAAATAAATAAATAAAATCTTTAAAAATTAAAAAAAAAGAGACTACATTTAAAGTCTAAGGGAGTCCTAGAGTCACCGTGTAAGTCACAGACAGCCAGGGAACCTCCATTACTGCCGGCGACACCGCCTTTCGGGGCACTGTTTCATGCTGAGTCCCGGAAGAACAGGCCACAATGCTGCTTAGGCCGAGAGAATGTGTTGAGGCCTGGATGCCCCAGCCTATCCACGAGGGGCCTAACCTGCTGCGTAGAGATACTCAGTAAGGACAGCTCGATCAGCATGCTGCAGAAATGGAGCGTGGGCAGACCTGAGCGGGTGCCACAATCGCAAAGGAACTGGTGTTTTAAGTGCTGAGCCCCGTAGCCACATGGGCCAGTACAGCTGAACTGGCCACTACCTTCACTGCCAATTTCAAGCCCTACCCCAGCACAGGACACAAGGAGCACACAGCACACACTCACATTTGCTCTCACTGTCTTTAAAGGAAACTGTACCACTGACATCTGGGGGAAGACTTGGCACCACTGTCCAAAATATCCTGCCTGTCAGTGAAAGGAATGAGCCATATACAGAAATATGGCTTGGACCCACGTATAGTTAGATGCTGTATTACAAGATACGGCCATTTTTTTTAAATGTCACTCTAGAAATGGATAAATAAATACGCTGTGTACACTGCTGGACGTATAGAGCCCTGCAGCCTATTACCTTGATTATTGGGAAGGAAAGGGGGCAGGAAGGAGGGAAGGACAAAATTAAAGAATCTTATCAATGTAGATTCTAAGTTGAGGGGTGAAGGAGATGGAGGGGACCGGGCAGGTGAACAATTATGGAAGGTGAGTTTGATCAGGAAACACAAGGAAATCAGTTTGGATGACTGATTTTTGAGAAATTATCTTTTTTTTAAAAAAAAAAAAGAAGAGCCCAGCACGTGTTATTGAGAACTTCACAAGACCTTGCCTCATTTAAACCAGGCCCACTTAAAAAGACTAGAACAAACTCAAACTTAATGATTGGTGGGGGGGTGGGGGGGGGAGACGGGGCTTGGGGGGGAGTTTCTAAATAACCTACTATGAAATGACAAACAGATAAAAGAGAAAATATGGTAAATCACTTGCAATTTTATCACATTAAAACCGGCAAGTACTATTTCAAATGCTGCTGGACTTTTATGTTGCATGAATGGAATCCGTAGTTTAAATGTTAACAAAGATGCTGCCTGATGCACTGCTCAGCCTGCAGGCCTTCAGAGGGTTGTGCTTCAGAGGGAAGGGCAAAGCAATGCTCCCAACCGATTCAGTTACTTGCTCCTGAGATTAGCAATCGATCAGGAAATACCATCATGCGTGGACAAAGAACTTTCTCTTCAGCACATCACCTAAAGAAATACAGCTAAGGGTGTCATTGAAGCTATTGCAGATGTATTCTGAAGCACGTACTAAAGGCCAAGATCGCTGTGGGGAGGGGGGTAGAATGTCTTACATAATGGTTAGCAGTCTTTAAAATCAATACAGTGTAAATGTGCATTTCATAAATACCAGTTTATGTCTTGGGGGTGACACAAGTCACACTCACAGCTACAATTCTAACATAAAATGTTCAAGAAGGGACAAAAATGCAAAGTCTCAAATCCAGAATGCTGTCTTGAACTGACAGGAAAGTGAATCAAAACATACCGTTTTCACATTTTAAAAGCTCCTAAAACTTAGATTTTCCCTGTAACCAAAAGAGGGTAACCTCCTGATCAGCTCATACACAGTCTTATATAAATGCATATGCACCTCCCAAACTCTTCATATTGGGTTACACTTTTCGGGATTCCAGCACAAATCTTCACGGAAATCAAACAACATCCTTCGGAGAAGAATTTCCCTTCCAAACAGTACATCTTAAAAACTTGAAGAGTCACAGTGCCCTCTAGTGACCACTAATGAGATCCACTTTTATTTGAAATTCAGAGAACAACAGTTTCAATGAATCTTACACATTTTCAGGGAGTTTGTTTTTTTTTCCCCATGAATATGTATAAGTGTCAGTTTCCATTTCTGAAGGGAAAAAGTATAAGTTACAATTGATTAACTATATAGCACACCAGGGAATGACTCCTTTCGGGATCCATTGTCCCCATAGTTACATTGCATCTGGAGGGGAAAAGGCCTTAATTCCAATCAAGCCTATGAAAGAAGGGGTATTAAAATTTACATATGTAACCCTGGCTGGTGTGGCTCAGTGGACTGAGCATCAGCCTGTGCACCAAGGTGTCACCAGTTCGATTCCCAGTCAGGGCACATGCCTGGGGTTGCAGGCCAGGTCCACAGGAGGGGGCATGCGAGACACAGCCACATGTTGATGTTCCTTTCCCTCTTTCTCCCTCCCTTCCCCTCTCTCTAAAAATAACTGAATTTTAAAAACACAATAAAGTGTGCAAATTTAAAAGTCTTAAACCAGAGCTGTGATGAGGGCAGGTTCGCAGAGTTGCGGATTTGTAGTCTAGTCCCAACTCTGTCAACATCGGACAATGAGACCTGTACCAAGAAACCTGAGGTCACCGCACCTCACTTTTCTTCGTCTGTACATGAAGAAAGGTTGGCAGTGTTGGCGAGGATGTAAGGAAGTGGACTCTCAACACTTCTAGTGGGAGCTCTGAAGCTACAGACTCTGTGGAGGGAAGGCTGGCAATAACGCTCAAACAAACAGGAGTTTCCTAAGTACATTGGCAATCACTCTCAAGAACCAGGAGTTTCCAAATGTGTGTGGCCTCAGTGCCAGAATGAGGGCCAACGTTGCACTCGTTCTCTGTCCCACCTCACACATATGAGCTCACGAAATTTTCACAAAAGTCCTGTGGCCAAAATTAACTCAGTGTTATGCGTGAGGCGACAGAGACACTGACACTTGCCTAAGGTCACACAACCAATAACTGGCCAAACCTTGACACAAACCCAGGCTGTATGGTTCAGAGTCATACCCGTCACCACTACACACACTACACCTCCAGAACTTCATCTTCTGGGAATTTATCCTGAGAAAATAGTCAAAGAATTTTCAGTCAGGAGGTTAATCTCAGCATCATTTATAATAGGAAGAGAGAAAATAACCTCAGTGATCAATTATGTTAGAACCAAACCCCTGATTCAGTAACCTTACGGAACATCTAATGACATGGAACATTTTCCCAAATGTAGTAAGTAAAAATAGCAGATTAGACACACACATGCATGTAGGCACAGTGTGCCCCCAGTTTTGAAAGAACTGTGATTTGGAGAGCAAGGAAGGACAATGACAAGGTCTAAAGAATAGTCTGATGTCTGGGTGTTGAGAGATGGGGGTAACTTTCTCTTCTATTTTTATGTCCATTTCCCAAATTTTCTATAATTAATTCTAAAAATATTTTGTGCAACAGGGTAGATGGCCAAATGTGCCCTAAGTGACATTCCAGCTCTACATCTCTGTGACTGTGAACACAAAAACTAGAGAACAGTGGCCGCAGGTTAGAACCAGTGGGGGATAGTCGGAGTTGAGGAGACGTGAATTGTGGGTAGCCCGTGCCGCCGCCTCGACTGCCTGGGTGACCCATCAGGTAACACCCACCCCCAGCAATAACTGCACACTCTGCTTCAATTCCCTCGCCTGAGCTTTCACTCGGCTTTCTTACAATCCTGGAAAATGTTCTGCTCCAGGCAGCAAGTACACACACAGCCCAGATGAACTATAATTAAGGTGGCAAGAAACCAAGGAAAAGAACAGGCAGTATTAGTTCAATTGTTTCCTTTGCACAAGTAGCAGATGGACTCCACGGTCTAGTAACCCTTTTGTACCTCGGCGAAGGCTGGCAATATATCATTACACTCAGTTGGGAGCGAGGAGAGTGCGCCTAGCAACTTGATCTGGGAATGCCTGCACCTTCGTCAATTTACGTCATAATCTTAATATTAAACAGGCTTGCTCTCCTTTGCCAGTCATCACCTCATTTTATGTTTTTCAAACACAAGAAGATTAAATAGTCTTTCCTGAAAGTACTTTAGCCCCTTAGATATAGAACAGTAGTAGTATTTAAGAGTCTCCCCTTATAAATCCATACATAAAACTGCCATGAGCCTTCATAGAAATTATATCAGTGAGTTGGGGGGCCTACCATGGGTAATATTTTCATGAGCCACAGAATACACATAAGCCAAGCTTTTTTTTTTAATTCAGTGGGATACTAAGAATTATTCCTTGGGCTCATTTATATTTGTGTTCATATGTTTTATGTATATAAGAAGTTATTGGAACTTCTATTTCTATTTAGCATTATATTTTCCTCTTTGGCCTCTATTTGTCTGTATTTGATCATGAAAATAAGACGTATATGTTTTGGGTTGTGCACACAGACATTGTAGGTGCCTGGATTATGGTACGTGCTCAATTAATAGTTGATGAAGGAGGACGGGAGGGAAACACGCAGGAAGGAAGGAAAGCAGAGAATAGGTCACAGTCACTGGACCATCCATGGGCCACACGGCCTCCTTACAGCACAGCACAGAGGGAATTCTGCTGGAGACAAGGAGGTAGAAACCACCACTTTGCTCCAATGTCCTACCAATTGTGTCAATCCAGGAAAAAGACAGGACTTGCTGATTTTTTATCTTACTCTGTGGTCAAGAAGATAAGTATTGAGAAAAAATTAGTTTCTATCGGGAAACGCAGAAATATTGGCTGCGGACGTCAATAACACAGTCCTCAGTCCCCGGCGACCAGCCTGACACGCAGCTTACATGCCCCTGACCTGCTTACCACAGGTCCCCATGAGGAGGAAGAGATGGTTGTGCAGACAAGGGGTCTGATGCTCACTGTGCTCTCTCTGCCCTTTTTGATAACAACAAAGATAAATGGAATGAAAAGATGTTGTCAGCAGAATTGTTATTAATTACGATGAAAAATCTATAACCATGTATGTTATTCCTAACAGGATCCAACCTCCCCAGGAGCCATGGGCACTGAGAGCATCAGATAACTTCAAGGAGACGGAGAATGAGCAGATTTTACAGCCAACCCAGGGAAAACATCCCAGTTCAAGCTTGACTTGGTAGACAGAATATTTCCGAATACTACATTTCTGAAAATCCGTCTAATATCGTATCTTCTCTATTTCTCTCCCAAGGCTACCCTTTCCTGCCAAATGACAACCGCCAGTGAGAAAGACTGTCTTTCTCAACTTCATCTTCCTCCCTATCATACTGTGACATAAACCATACACTTAGAAGACCTCAAGTAAATGTTACAAAGGATAATACAATAGTACAGAGAAGGAAAGTGTGAGGCAAGAAGCTCTATTGTAAAACAATTCATGGAGGCAGAGAAGAAGCAAAAAAAAAGAAATGTCATTGTGCCAGGCCATTCAAGGCTTCCCTCATGGGTGGATAATGTCATATGCCTGCTTGAAATGCAAAGTGGGGGGTGAGGATGGGGGAGGCTGAAGGTTTTCATTCTTCTTTCTGGGCCGTTCCAAATCTGTTGAAATAGCATTAGACCTTTTTGAGATTGGTGTTAAACTTCTGCAAGATCTACTATTTTCGAATTTCTTATGATAAAGGAATACAAGTAGCCGAAGACCCTTCTCCCAGGTCCTAATTCAGCTGGACACCTGACTTCCTGTGAAGCCTTGAGGAAGTTTGAGCTTTTCCAGGTCACGGCCACGGCTTTCTCATTGGTAAAATGGAGCTAAATTGTCTTCCTATACTTTTCCCATAAGCTGTGTTGAAATCCACCCCTCCAGAAAAATTTTTTTTTTAATTGGGAAGATTTGAAACATTTTGTTAATTTTTTTCCTCCAAAGATAAAAAGGGATCTTCCCCCCCAGTAAGGGGAAAACATGGAGTTTACAGGATTAAGTCATTTTAGATGCTTAAACATATAGCACGCTTAAAAAGGAACCTCAAACATTCAACCCTGGATAATAACTTCTCACAACTGAGCCACTGCTTTAATATATTCTTGTAATGCCACGGTTTTAGAAAAGAGGGTAAAAATACCTTCTTTGGGCAATTTGTGTGCAAATGAAACAACAGCTTATTAAAGATTCCCTCAATGAGAATGTGTAAACACTGGTCTTGGCCACAAAGAAACAATTTCCTGGGGCAAACTCATAGTCTGATTTCCCAGAAATACCCTGGAAACCAAACAGTAGGAAACGCCTTACACTGCTTTGTCTGTAGCCACAAAATATACACATAGGGTCCCACCCAGGCCCAATTTAACCCTGTGCCCCCCAGAAAGAATGAAAATAATAACAAGCCCTAAAACGAGTTCAATGTACACACAAAACTAGTGTCTGTACTATCTATACATGAAGGCAAATATAATTATGGTTCACGAAACCGAGTTTCTTCAGGGTGGAAATGTGCACAGGTTGCCTGTGGTAATTAATAGTTTCTGGGCAAGAAACTATTTCCAGTTACTTCTTCTCCCTCAGCTCTGTTTAGTTTGCATTCATCCTAGGGGAGGGTACCAGGAGAGTACTTATTAATAGCCTCAATTCAGAACATATATTTATTTATTTTTTATCTTCCCCCAAGGACACTTTTTTGTTGCTTTCAGAGAGAGAGGAAGGGAGAGAGAGAAACATCAACTCAATTCAGAATATTTCATGCACCTAAGTGAATATTCATAAGAAAACATCTATCAAATATTAATTTGAAAAAACTCATTATTGTAATTATGGGTGCAACAAACCAATGAGGCAGGGAAGAATCTGATTAACTATTGTTAACTATATCATCACTACCATCTGTTGTCCAAAATCAACAATGACTTTAAGCCCTGCTCCCCTTCCATCCGACCAGGTTACTGCCAAGATTAGCTCCTTCTGTTAGCAGATCAGAAACACTGGAGTCAACATTGGCTTCTGCCTCCTCTCCTCTCCATGTACTCACCCAATCAGTACTCCTTTTATCTGTTTCTTGGAAATGCTTCTCCACATACCCCAGGCCTTGGGCATATTGCTCTGGCTGCTTCCAGCCATGCCTTTCCACCACTGGTTCTCAGCTCTAGTTGCACTTTAAAATCATCCCGAGAATTTTGAAAAATACCCCAAACCTTTTACACAAATATCCCCATAGGATAAGTTCTTATTGCTTCCTTGCTGCACTCCAAATAATAAGAATATTTAGTACATAAGCATATGGAATTTATTTTTTATTTTTAAATGGGAGTGCTTTATAATAATATTTGTATTTATATCACCAAAGGACATACAAGCATTTCTGGCCCCTCATTGTAAAATGCTTGGCTGTTTATTCTGTAGGTGACACTTTCCTTCACCCAAAATTACCCACAGGTTACAAGGGTAACCTTGTACCTGTGGGTAACCTTGTTCTCACTGATTCAGGAATAGTTTATTGCTATTGTAGGGTGTGACTGCAAGAGCAAATGACTAGGGGATTTGAATTTTAGTTCCAGTTCTTGGTTAAGTTATTCATTCTGCTGAGCTTCAGTTTTCTTTTTAACAAATGAGAATAATAATATTGTCCCTGCGTACCTCACAGAATTACTGTCAAGATTAAAGAGGTACTATATATGAAAAATTATGTACAACTATAAACCCCAAATGCCCTCCTCCTGAGTATATACCTTTTATTTATAAATAGGCCATAAACTCTTAGATTAGATCAGTTTGTTATCAGTAATGTTGTAAATTAAGCAATAGTCTACAGAGTAGAAAAGCATTTTCCAATAGAGCTATTGTCTCTGGAGTCACTGATGCTCACTGCGCACCAGAGGCAGCCCTCTTCCCGTAAAGCACTGTAAGTGGGAGGGTGTGAAACCCCTCTCAGGCTGCCAGCACTTTCTCCCTCATCTGTAATCACTCCCCACTGTCCTTGGCAAACCCTCCCTGAATCTGCAAATCATTCCCCCTCTTTAATTTCAAAGACAAGAAAAAGCAGACCAACCAGCAGGTAAACCACCAGCCAGTCCTGCCTTGCTCCCATATTGGTCCATCAGGCCTGGTTATCCTCTAAGCTCCCCAGGAAAGAGCACTGGGGGAAAATGCAGGTGGGGCTGCTGCTGAGGGTGAGCATGCTCACATCTGGTGAGGGTGCCTCCCTGTGGGTGTGCCTGTGAGAAACAGGAGTGTGTCTAAATGGAAATTAACAGGATGGGATGGAGTGAGTGCAAGGGGAAGGCAGAGAGCCAAGACTAGTTTCAGTCCAAAGCCACACAGCAGACGTTCAGACAGCTTTAAATCGGCCTCAGCTCCTGGGTCCCCAATGGAAGATGAATCTAAGCTATCTCCTGAGTCAGGAACCATAAGAATGATTCAAAAGACCAGAAGGGATTTCTGATCATATCTCAATATACTACATAAATCCTAGTTAAGTTTATATCCAAGGAATGTTAGAAAAAAAACTTAACTTTCCCCATAAAATAGGATCTATCTATATCAAACCTCTTATTGGGATATTCAAAAGCATGAGCAAGGTTTAACAACA
>VMDR010017376.1:0-20169 GCA_007922815.1 Macrotus californicus
CTTTATCTGCCCTTCCATTCTAAATGATAGCTTTGCTGGATAGAGTAATCTTGGATGTAGGTCCTTGCCTTTCATGACTTGGAATACTTCTTTCCAGGACCTTCTTGCCTGCAAGGTTTCTTTTGAGAAATCAGCTGACAGTCTGATGGGCACTCCTTTGTAGGTTACTGTCTCCTTTTCTCTTGCTGCTTTTAAGATTCTCTCCTTACCTTAATCTTGGGTAATGTAATGATGATGTGCTTTGGTGTGTTCCTCCTTGGGTTCAACTTCCTTGGGACTCTCTGAGCTTCCTGAACTACTGGAAAGTCTATTTCCTTTGCCAGACTGGGGAAGTTCTCCTTCATTATTTTTTCAAATAAGTTTTCGATTTCTTGCTCTTCCTCTTCTTCTTCTGGCACCCCTATGATTCACATGTTGGAATGTTTAAAGATGTCCTGGAGGTTCCTAAGCCTCTCCTCATTTTTAAAAATTCTTGTTTCTTCATTCTGTTCTAGTTGAATGTTTCTTTCTTCCTTCCACTACAAACCGTTAATTTGAGCCCTAGTTTCCTTCCCGTCACTATTGGTTTCCTGTACATTTTCCTTTATTTCACTTATCATAGCCTTCATTTGTTCATCTAATTTGCGACCATATTCAACCAATTCTGTGAGCATCCTGATTACCAGTGTTTTGAACTGTGCATCTGATAGGTTGGCTATCCCTTTGTCTCTTAGTTGTATATTTTCTGGAGCTTTGAGCTGTTGTTTCATTTGGGCCTTTTTTTTTTTTTTTTTTTGTCTCGGCATGCCTGTTACATAATAAAAGGCAGAGCCTTAGGTGTTCACCAGGGCAGGGCAATCCATGTGGCTGCCTTGTGACACTGTATTTGAGTGAGGGGTCCAAGAGGGAACAGTGCCACTCGCTTGGCTCTCTGCTGGCTTTCAGTCAATTTCCCCGCTACCCACAATCAAATTGGGCCCTTCTGGTGCTGATTCCCAGGTGGGTGGGCTTGTGTATGTTCTAGGACCCTGTGGCTCTCTCCAATGAGCTCTCCTGTGAGGCTGAGAGTTTCTCCCACTGCCTCAACCCCCACAGGTGTTTTCAGTCAGAGGTTTGAGGCTTTATTTCCCTGCTCTGGGACCCTGGGTTGCAAGGTCTGTCTCGCTCTCCAGTTGTTCCTCCCGGTTTATGGGTCCTCGAATGTGGGACCAACCAATCCACCAGCCGCCGCCTCGCCCAGTCGGCCAGCTGCTGCCTTGCCACAATTCCTCTCTGCACAGCTGCCCATCTCCGCCCCTCCTACCAGTCTGGGTGAGTGTTTCTTCTTTAACTCCTTAGTTTCGGACTTCCATACAGTTCAATTTTCTGTCAGTTCTGGTTGTTTTTTGTTTTTAAATTTGTTGTTGTTCTTCTTTTGGTTGTGCAAGGAGGCACAATGTGTCTACCTATGCCTCCATCTTGGCTAGAACTCTTCCTTTAATTTATATATACACATGCCACGGCTGGGTAGCTAAGTTGGTTAGAGCATTGTCCTAACATGCCAAGGTTGCAAGTTCAATCCCCAGTCAGAGCACATATAAGAATCAACCAATGAATCCATAAATAAGTGGGAAAACAAATCAATGTTTCTCTCTCTCTCTCTCTTTCTCACCCCTCCCCTTTCTCTCTCTCTCTCTAAAATAAATAAATAAAATAAAATAAACCACCAATTCCCCTTCTGAAAATTAGTTGTATTTCGATAGCTGCATCTTTAAAACCTAGAGTTTTCAAAAACCAAAAGCATGGACTTTAATCTTGGATATTCTAGCATCTTGCACAGGAATGGGTAAGGTTGTTGGAGCACAAGTTTCTTCCCTGAAGTCACAGGTCTTGGGAAACTGCCATTCTACAAACTGATAAAATTGGCTTCTGCCTTCATTTCTTTCATCATCGACTCATTCATCCATTAAACATTCATCAAATACCTATTATGGGCTAGACACTGTGCTAGGCTCTGGAATTACAGTGGTGACTGACAAAAGAGTCATTAAAATTACAGTGGTAATTAGACAAGTGTTAGAAAACTGCAGGGAGCTCTGAGAATATATATGGGATCTAATGTAACCTGGGGAGTCAGGGGAAGGTGGCCTTGAATGAGTGGTGGTCGAGAAGAGATCTGAATTCCATTTATATGAAATGTCCAGAACTAGCAGATCTATAGCAACAGAAAAAGTAAACAGATTAGTGGCTGCCTAGGATTGAGGAGTTGAGGGGGTGAAAGGACTGCTAATGTGTATGAGTTTCTTTTTGGGATGTTGAGTGTGTTCAAAAATTTATTGGGGTGATGGCTTCACAGTTCTGTGAGTACACTAAAAGCCATTGAATTGTATACTTTTTTTAAATGGGTAAACTCTATAGTATTTGAATTATATATCAATAAAGTTTATTTTATATATATATAGACATATATCTATATATATATGATCTGAAGATTGAAAGGAATTAGCTAAGGAATGAACTATTTCTTCACAGAGGGAATATTTGCATTAGGGGAGGAGAATGGCATTTTTTTTTAGATTTTATTAATTTTTATAGAGAGAGGAAGGGAAGGGGAAAAAGAGGGAGAGAAACATTGATGAGAGAAACATTGATCGGTTGCCTCTTACACCCACTCTGTCTGAGACCAAACCCACAACCCAGGCATGTGCTCTGACTGGGAATCGAACCGGTGACCCTTTGGTTCCCAGGCCAGCACTCAATCCACTGAAACACACCAGCCAGGGCAAGATTGGCATTTTTTTTAAGATTTTATTTATTTTTAGACAGAGGGGAAGGGAGGGAGAAAGAGAGGGAGAAAAACATCAACGTGTGGTTGCCTCTCACACACCCTGCACTAGGGAACATGGCCCACAACCCAGGCATGTGCCCTGACTGGGAATCGAACCGTTGACCCTTTGCTTCTCAGTCCAGTGCTGAATCCACTGAACCACATCAACTAGGGCAAGAGTGCCATTTTCGATGTGAGAAAAAATTTCTGTGACTGGCATGTTCTTTGAAAGATTATAATGAGACGAAGTTGAAGATATGGAAAGGACCCATGTGCGGTGTTGTGAGACCTATGCCAAAGGTCTGGGACTTTATCCTAAGAACAATAGGAAGCCATTGTTGGGTGATATTATTGTTACTGGAAAGGGATCCCGGCCCTGAGCTGGTTTGCCTAGGACCAGCCAGTAGTATGTGGGCTCTTCACTTCGTGTAGGAGAGATTTCACAACACAAGTCCAGGTGATTTTTGAAAGTACATTTGTTAAAGCTGGCGACAGTGAAACAGGGAAGGGCTTAGAATAATGGAAACAGCAGGAGAGCCAAGCGAGGCTGTCTTGGCTCTCTGGAAATGCTGTAAAAAAAAAGTAGTGAGCCTAGGCGGGGCTGCTTCAGCTCACTGGAAACTCAGAGAAAAGGGGGCCTTGGTGACAGGTTCAGGGGGTGAGCCCAGCAAGAGCTGCCGCTGCCCATTGGTGCCCTGGTTGCAAGTCTTATGGGGACCCTTAGGGTCAGGCAATGCAAGCCTGTGGGGGAAGAAAGCGGGGAGGGCTAAGGGAAAGGGGTGCCTGCTCTTGGAGGGAACACTTGCTCTGAGACCTTTGTTTGGAGGGGTTTTAAAGCCTGGGGGTTTAGGAGAGATCCTGCAAGGATCTCAATAGAATATTCATCAGCTTTATGCTGATATGTCAAAATGAGATTTATTCCCTTACTTCATCTGTCCTTGGGTGTGGTTAGCAAAGGGCATTCTTTGGATTAAAGCTATCCATCTCCCTGAGGCATGTGATTTAAGCTATTTACCCTCTGGTTGGGGAGGAGATTTACTCTTAAGTGTCCTTGGTTTAGGGAAGATAGGATTTACCGGATTTACTGCTTGTTTAACTATCTGTTTCCCTGTTTCACCTGTCCTGGATGACTAGCCTGTCCCATTACAGCCCTGCATTATAACTCTGGCTACCATGTGCAGGGAAGGGAAAATATATCTGGGAAACTAGAAAAGTGACATTTCAATTCTCCAGGCACAAGCCATTTGTGTCTTAGATTAGGATGGTGGCAGCAGAAACGGACAAATTTGGTGGGACTTGTTGATGGATTGGAACTGAGATGGGGTAGAACAAAGTAGTAAAACTGACTTGCTCAACTGGGTGGATGGTGACATGGGAAACTAGAAGAGGTGTAGCTTCTGGGGGAAGCTGGACTAATTTGTTAATATAGTTGGGGTGATCTAATGGGGGAGCGGGATGGTCTGTGTAGTAAGGAGCTCTCCTTTGAATTCTTCAAGGCAGACTAGATGGAGATCTTTGTGTGGAGTAGAAAGCATCCGTGCTCTAAAATATGTTGTGAACTAAATAACAAAGTTCCCATTCATTCAGCTCTAATAGTCTAACACAGGAAAATGACTTTATCATTTTTTTGCCAGAATTTGGTCCCTCAAAAGTTCATGGCTGAAATACAAATGTATTTGCCTAAAATTTGAATTCCTTAGAATCATCCACACCAGGTTAGTAATTAAAGCCCCCTAATACTGTATCTGTTTGTTTTACCTGTTGCAGGATTCAGTTTCATCGGATCCTCCCAGCAATATTATTTAATTTAGTGTCAAAGAAATGTGCCTGTATTCCACTTACCCAAAGGCAAGTCTCTACTAGTGCAGGAAGAACAGGACGCGAGGCTGCAGAAGCCACAGAGACTGACCCTGCCCAAAGCCAAAACAGAGAGGAGGGCTCCTACATAGTTCATCTTTGTCTTTTTTTCCTCCTGCATCAGCTCCAAGAATCTAGCCCTATGTCCTAAGGGCCCAACCATTTCTTGGTTAATTGATTCTCCAGACCTGGGATAGGGAATGGGGGCAGGTAAGAGGATGATAAAAGTTGAAAATGTAACATGAAAAATAGAAAAGCCCAAAAGGGAGGAAAGGGAGAGGAGACAAGAGAATAATCTAAAGAAAGCTATTTTTTGTGCTCCTAGTCTTGCCAGGAAGGGAGATGCCATCTCAGTCCCTTGCCTAATGGTCTTTTATTGACTGTCCTACTAAATGCCCTAGGGGAGATAGACAGGATTAGCTTGACCACTGTTAAACAGAAAACCACAGGCCCAAAATGGAGCTACTTGGGCTAAATTCCATGACCTCACACCCAGATTTCATACCTGACCCAAATGTGGTTTCAACCTTTTCCAGGAATGCAGTCTCAGTCTGTCGTCTGGGCCCATTCCATCCCCCAGAGGAAGGTGAGGCAATCTGCCTGATGAAACCTCCTGCCTTCACCTAAGGAAAGGTAACCTTGTCTGAGACAATCCTTTCTTTTGTTTTGCTAATAACCTTCTTGCTCTTCCCTATTTCTGCCTGTGGAAGCTTTCCATATTGTCTGGAAAACTTGCTAGATGGGATGCTCCGTAAAGCCAGTTAGATCTTCAGATTTACTTGATTGAATTTTTATTCTTTTTTTTTTATATTTCTTTTATTAACTGACAGCTATCAGCAGATGGGAGAAGGCCCCACCACTGCCTCTATACTGAATTGGAATATTCAAGATAGGGAAGAAGGCAAATCTCTAATTATGAGCCATAGAATGGATAAAGGGGATGGATGACATGGGACATCAAAGGGAAGAACTGGGCAAGAGTGGTAAAGGGGAGTGTGTAGCTTGCTATTATTCTAATGAATCAATGTTGAATCCACTCCTAACCAGGTGTTAACCGAATTTTTGCTGACACCACTTTGTTCCAACCCCATTCCTCCCCAGTGTTCACCCTGCACATGCGGGTAATGCACCCCCTTCAGGGCTTCAAGCTCCCGCTCCCTCCTGAGTCTTGCTCTCTTAGGGTAACATTCTTCCTTTTTCTGTTCCCCTTCTTCAAATCTCAGAACAAAACTTTCTGGGTCTATACACATCTTTCTGGTTTTCCTAAACTCTGAAATGGGAATAAGAAAAACGATGATGGGAAAAATAGTAAAACCTATGAATTACAGTTGCTGTGAGAATTAAATATTATATACATTTGAAAATGTGTTGGAAACTGCAGAGGACTATAAAATTAGACTTTTTTTTACCTTTATTTCGAAAGTGATTTCAATTGTTAGAATTAGGGTGCTAGGGTGCATAGCTACTTGGGTCTCAGGGAGAGGATTAATGTAAGATGTTACCCCGAAAAATTCACTTTTCTGCCACGTAGAAGTCAGCTCACCTTGCACAAAGCATTTTGAAGAGGTGTCTTTCTGTTTAAAAGCTGGAGGTGTGGGAAAATAAAGTATGAAAATACAGAGCGCCATGTGGGCCTCCTGGCCCCGAAACCCACTCCACCTCCAGACATCCTGCAGGTGGGCTTCACCTGGGGGGCGTTTTCGCCTGTCGCTGAGAGGGCCCCTCCTTACCACCTGATCTTGATCCTGAGTGCCTGCCTATCAGGTCTGGGGAAGCCAGGACTTGGAGTCTTGGGAGTTTTAACTCTACAAGATTTTGCCATTGACCTAGAACTCTAAAACCTCCCCAGGCAGTACCTGCCACTTCCGGATGCCCCGCACACTCACCCCGTGAAAAGGCCCAGGAAGTGATGGTGTAATAAAAAGTGAGATTAAAGGTCGTGGAAAGAATAGGCGTGGGTTTTGCAGCAGCTCTAAGTGTCCTGTGTTGGGAGAAGAGACAGACTTAGACCTCGATTTCTCCAGTCACTGCAGAACAGCACGTCTCGCCAGGACGCCCAGGGAAATGCTAAAGCAATCTCAGGGCACTGAAAGGATGCCAAGAGATGCAAAGGCGGTACGGAATCGGAGTGTCCAGACATGGTTGGCTGTCTGCAACGTGGAACCCTCACCTCTCTGGGGGCCACCTCTTGGCAGGCCAGTTTCCAAGTGTGAAGTATGAGCAGATTACCAGCTCACCGAAATGGTCTAGGGTGTTCCGGTTTCAGCCCTGGTACAGAAGCCACTCAAGAAAACAGAGTTTCTTTCGGTTTTAGTTCAAGGGGAAAAAAATGCAAGCGTGAGCCATGCCCAGAAATGTTTCTGTCGTGCAAGCAGAAAGAGGGCTGAGGGAAAAACTAGAGGAAAGACAAACTGGGCAGACCTTTTTCAGCATATAATGTATATCTGCACGTGTGCGCGTACGCAAGGGTGCACACACAGTGTCAAAACCCAAAAGTGTAAGCAGAACGAGTCGCCCACAGTTCCAGTCCTGTCGACCACGAGCAGCTCCTTCTACGCTTGCGCCAAAATTGTGGGTTTCCCCTCCCTACCGCCCACCCAGCCCCGCCCCCGAGCTCGCTCTGCCCCGCCCACTTTCCCTCCCCTTTCCAGCCCTGCCGCCTGCGCAGAGCATTGTGGGACACAAACAAAGTGCCCCCAAACAGGCTGGAGTGAGCGGAGCGGCAACGGCGGCGGCGCCGTCCCGCACGCGCGCGGCGGCGGCTCCCTCCCAACCTCCCCCTCCCCTCCCCTCACTCCCCTTCCCCTAACCCCCCCCAGCCAGGAAAACGCGAGCCGCCGTCGCCGCGCTCCCTAAACCGCTGCCTGCCTTCGGCCAACCGCCCCCAACGGCCGTCCCCTCGCCCCTCCCCTTGGGCTGCTCCGAGCTCCGCGGGCGCTCTCCTCGCCTGCTTCGGCTGCTTCGCGCTCTCCCGCCTCGCGGGCACGTTGCCGCTGTGTGCCGCCATGCCCCAGCCGCGGGCTGTTCCCGGGCCTAGGCGCAGCGGCCCGAGATAGGGTCCCCTCAGCCTCCCGGGGGAGGAGAGAGGCCGAGTCGCGCGCTCCGCCCCCTCCCCCCGGGCTGCCGCCGCCGCCGCCTCGCTGCCTCAGCCTGGCGGGGAGGAGGAGGAGCAGTGCCAGGCCTCTGGTCCCCGCGCCGCCGCCCGCAGGTAATGGGGAGGGCAGGGCGCTGGGGGGGCCCGCGGCCGGCTGCTGCGGGCCGCTTGTGTCGTCCCGGTCCTCCTGCCCAGGGGCGGGCCCTGTGCGCCCCCCTCGGGGCGCTGGGCGAAAGGAGAGCTGGTCTGCTCACCCCATCTGCTCCGGGAGACTCCCCGCAGGGTCCCCCCAGTGGCATTTAAGCCTTCGGGGAGGAGACCGGCCTTGGGCCCCGCAGTCGGGGAGAAATCACCGCGGTCTTCCAGGGCGCCGCGCGCCGTTCGCACGCCCATTTGCCCGGCGCCCTCGCCCGCGAGGGCTGAGGTGTTCCCTCCGCTCACCTGGGCGGGCCGGGGCGCCCAGACCTGAGCGCTCCCCCGCTGGGACTGGCAGGAGGGGCATGGCACTTCCTATGGAGGAGGGAGACGCGAGCTCCTCTCCCTCCACCTGGGCTGGCTCGGCGTCTGGTCATTCTGCTGGCCTAACCGGAAGGGGGTCGGTCACCTGAAGCGACACCAGCCCGCATGTTAGAGCCGATGAAAGGAAATTGCGTCCTTGTGAGTTGTGTGCCTCCTAACCAGGATTTAGGGTGAAGCCCAGTAATTGTGTACTTTGTGGGAACTTACAGAAATGAAGGCAGGAATGATGTGTTTCGCTCTGTAGGTAATTCAGCAGATCGTTTGCGCTCAGGAAAAACACCCTCTAACTTGCAGTTATTTTATTACTGTTTTATTTGGATACAGGCTAATACCAGAAGCAAACTTCACAGTCTGATGGCACATAGTTTGGATAGGTGGAGATTGTTTTGGTTTTCCGATGGCTGTCTAGGGTTTCACTTGGAATGATTGGATTTAAAAATATATTATGTAAATCTTCGTTTCCTCCATTACTTCACGTGACTGCCAGTGGGTATTTAATTTTACCTAAGGCAGTTTCTTATCATGGAATGTGGAAATAGTGGAAGGAATGTTTTCCTGTAGTTTTGTGCTTGAGGGCGATTGCACTCATTAATTATGAAAACCAGATTTACGTATTTTATGCAGCGCTGCTAGGTATTTGCATATGTGATCTTATTTAACTCTCAGAACAACCTAACGATTTAAATTATCACTTGAGTTTTATAGATGAGACACAAACTTAAGTGATACTAAGTAACTTGCTTTAGGCCACACAGCTGGTTAAGTGATAGAGGTGAGATCTGTGCTCAGATGTAATTCTGTTGTACGGGTGTTTTCTCCTGTACTGCTCAGTACAGATACTTTATTTTAAACTTCATTATGAAAAATTTCAGTCCTGTGGGACTTGAGAGGACAATACAACGAATATTCCACTACCTAGATTCAGTGATTGATAGTTTGCCATCTTGTCCCCCCGCCCCTTTCTGTATGTGTCTGTGTGCTGCCATTTGAAAACAGGTTGCAAACATGACACACAAGTATTTCAGCCTGCATTTACTAAAAATAAGCTCATTCTCCTCCTGATCCCAATGATCAACGTACGTAAATTTCCCTTAGTATTCCAGACTCTCTTTGGGAACCTCCCCCCAGCCCCCACCTCCCAACTGTATTCGGTCAAGATTCATGCACTGCGTTTGGTGATTATGCCTTTTTAAAAAGCATAGTACCCATCTCCTTTTTTTCTGACAGTTTACCAAATTGTCTTACAGAATGTGCCCACATTCGGAATTTGTCTGTTTCTTCATAGTCATTTAGTTTATGACTCTATCCCCCTGAATTTCCTGTTGCTGGAAGTTAGGTCTAAAGAAAAGCTTGATTCACTTCAAGTTAAACTTTCTTTGGCAACAATATTTAGTAGGTGATGCTGTGTACTTGTATTTCATCATAGAGGAGGTACATAATGTCAGCTTGCTACACTTTCAATTATGCTAAATGTGACTACTTGCTTCAAGTGGTGACTACAGAGATACAGTATTACAAAGGTGTAGTTTGCTAGTTTGTGATTTGTATGTAATGTTGTGGTACTTTAACACATTGTGTACCGCTTTTCGTTTTTCACGCGACATCTGTAAGGACCTTAGATGTCAACACACTGTCTTGTCCACATCGAATGAAGCGATCTCATTGGTGGAAACTGCAGGTCAATCTACGAAAAACTATATAATTGCACGAACCCATAAAGCATTGCAGTTACATTGTATTTCGGTCATTCGAATAGTCTTGTCCTCAAGTTCCTGGCGCTTTTAGAAATGCCCCCTCTCAGAAAAAGGAAGGAAACCAACAAAACTGATACACTTCCGGAAGTATTTAACGATAATTTATCAGATATTCCTAGTGAGATCGAAGATGCGGATGACTGTTTTGACGATTCCGGAGATGATCTGTAGTTATGATGATTTAAATAACGTGCAGTTTGCCCAAAAACGTGTGGTCCCTGGCATATGTCTTAGAGATTTCTATGCGGTACGCAATGTGTTAACACCAAGGAAATACTCTGTTTCTGACCACCTTTTTTGCTTGGTGATTTTAGCACCCGTTAATGACTCTGTACCAGTTATTTTCCTGGAGGTTTTCTGTAAGAAACTGTTTCTTCATTAACCTGGGGTGAACTAAAGTTTTTCTAGAAATACAGAGCAAATGTTTAATTTCTTCTCTTTCATTATCAATATTCAGAGTAGAGAGCTGGGGAAACAGTCACCCCCAATGGTGGCAAGTGAGGGGTTTTTTTCCCTCCTTTTTATGAGATACCACTATAGGCTCATTTATTTATTTTTGTAACCATACAGTCATTTTTCTTTTTGGTGCTCAGATTGTCCCAAGTTTGGACGGTAGGACCCCTTTCAAGATGGCTCCTATGTCTTCTTAACGCTTGTCCTTGCCAATAGCCTTAGAGTGCTTTTTGGCACAAAGTATCCCAGGCTCTTGCCTTATTAGTTTCTTTGTTCTAGTTCTGGAATGGGCTATTTATCTAAGGAATCTTGGTTCTTTTTAGTGAGAAATGGTGTATAGAAACCAAGATCTGGGTGTCTGGCATATTCATTGCTACTGGAGTGTCATTGCTTTTAGGTCCTTTCAGAGGAAAGAACTAAAATTGGTGTTTTACATACTTGCATAATCATAAATTCAGTGATATATCCAATTCAAATTTAACATGGCAGACTTTTCCTTAACTTCTATGATTCTACAGTTGTCTCTTTTGTCTTAGATTAAAATCTTGGTGCTTAATAAAATCAACACACTTGCTTTATCCTACTATGTATACATAAAATTATTTCACAGTTACCATACCAATATTATTAGTGCCAGTAGACTTCTAAGTAGAGTTTAAGATTTTTTTTTGCATTTTTGTCCTTATAATTACTTCAAGAAGTATGTATAATCAGATTATTTACTATATTCAGAAGTTACTTGAAAATACTTTTCTCTGTTTGGTTATGCTACCAATTTGATATGGTTCATTGGTTAAATTTTTTATTTTAGGGTTTTATTGATTTTATTTTTCAATATGTAAAATACATACATGGTTCAACAGTTCAAAAATGTTATAAAAATATGCCTAGAGAAGCTTCACCCAAATTAGTTTGTAAAATGAAGTATTCTCTCTCTTTGCCGTACTTTTTAAAGGCTAACGTATTCTCATGTATCTTAACTGCAGAAAGATTAGCGCTGGACAAACTATGTCACTTGAGGCATTGCAGGAGTACTGCTTTTAAAATTTGCAGTGAGATTCTGATTCCTCCGGCAAAGAAAAAGCACTGAGACTAGTCTGTGGAGGTGAGCAGAGAAGTAGACTGAAGTTTTCCTTGAGAACCACGTCTTTACAGAGGCATGTAGTCGGTAGAAGTTTTATGAATCAGTGTTGTGTACGCCACCCAAAACTGACGTATGCATGTGCTGTCTGCAGACACAAAAGGCGTTTGGACATGTGATCAGTGAAGGTAGCACATTTTGTTCGGATTGGGCACAATTTGGTAGAAATTATATTTATGTCTTCAAATGAGAGTTTCAGAGGGAACAATGGTTGTCTAAAGTAGACAACGCAATTAGGCCGTTTATCAGCTGCTGAAAAGCAAAAGATGTCTGTTTTAATGTATACATTACTGCTGCTTTTGGTAAGAGACAGACATCTATTTCCTTTAGGAAGTCCAGTGGGAAAATGGAGAGGGCTTGTGCTTTGGACCCATTCGCCCTCATTGTCTTTAACCTTAGTAAAAACGAAGACTACCTGAGATTATTAGAACACACAGATGATGGGAAAAAGGCCACAAACAGGAGCATAGGTGTGTATAACTAACTACACAGCAGCTAGACCCTTTGTGGTAGGTTGAATGGGCTCAATTCAGTGCTGATGATGATTACTAACTTTTGTTGAACCCTTTCAAAAAGCCAGCGCTATGTTAAACATTTTATACATCATTTCATTTAAATCTCCCATTGACCTATTGGTATTGCTCGTAGAATCAGTAAATGAGAGCATGCTCAATGTCCAGGTGTCAAACTCAAGGCTGTTTGGTCTTCAGAGTTAGTGCTTAGCTACTTTGCTACAGCTGACAACTAAATATAACACATCATAAAAGTGAGTGTATTTTCATTCACCATGAGTTAATCTACATGACTCATTTTTGTCCTATAGCCACACTGAAGATCGCCTGCCAAAAGCCCCACATGCTTGTCCTGTCTCTGTCAGACCTTGCTTCAGAAACTGCATTTATGTAGCATTTTAATGGGCATCAAAACAGTAAGAACATCAAAAATCAAGATGAATTGACGGATGGATAAATACGTGATAAAAAAAAGTATAGTAGAATGTTATTGGTAGAATCTAGGTTTGGCTATTTAGGCATTAACCTGTAAAATTCCTTAAATTTGCTGTATCTAAAATTTTTTGTAATAAAATGTTGGATGATTAAAAATATGTTTTTATTATAGAACATTATTGACAGTTGTATAAAAACCAGTAACATGCTGTATCCTTTATGTTGACAGTGGTCTTCTTAAACTTTTAGTAAATCTTCCTGGCCTAGTAAAGGGTAAAAATGTTTTATCACTGAAAATGGTCAAGCATCAAAGACTATATAAAGGGGTTTCCTTTATTAGTTAGGGGGTTCCTAATTAATTATGTTCCTCCCAATGATAAGTTTAAACTACTTTAGCAAGTATTACATGTATTGTGCCTGCATGTGTGGCACATGCACGTGCCCGGCCCTTTGTGGGGACTCGGTAGACTGCTGTGGAGCGTCCTCTTCATACAAGCGTTAGGGCTGGTTTTACCCTAAATACCACCACATTCATACCTGAAACAGATACTTTGTCACGGGCCTCAGAGTAATGGCTCAAAATTTATCTCCTGTTAAACCAAAAGCTACACTAGTTTTTCTTTGTTCCTTTTTTATTATTGAATTTATTGGGGTGACATTGGTTTTCTTTGTTCTTTATATTAGAAATACTTCTCCCCATTTTAGGCAGTGAACTGGAAGTCTCTAGATTCTTACAGGATCTAAAATAATGATTGTATGTGTGCCTTTAAAAATATAAAGATATGTTAGATTTATATTACATTCCTGCTTGAAGGGCACATTATTACATTAATTTCTTCACTAACGTTATCATTAGTGCCAAGGGTGACCTTAGCCAGCACATTTTTACGTAACTCATCCTGGAATAAATCACTGACTTGTATCATTGTCATATTTCACATTGATGATTCTGTCTTTTAACAGTGGAAACCAGTGGATGAGACTTAATGTCACTCTTCTTGGAGAACATCTTTTCTCCACATTAAATGTTCTTCCACTTTCATCATTTTCTTTATAGCTTTAAAAAAATACCTTAGAATTACAAATGTCTGATACCCAGTTAGTTTGCAACTTTAATGTTCTACATTGCTATCCTTCTACAGGTATTGTGTAGTTATGTCGGCGTGGTTATTCATTTGATTTTGATAGTTTTTGATGTATTCAGCATAACTACAAACATCTTGGGGTAGCATATAACCAAGATCATGAATCTCTGGAATGAGGATTTTGTGGAACTGCTACCCCCTGGCTTCTGAAGCAACTTCAGATCATTCCTTTTTAAAGTTGCTTTTTCTTTAACTCGGTTATTAACCTGCTAAGTATTTGGTCCTAGCCTACTCTTACTAAGTAAGCATGTTTAATACTACGTGCTCTTAAAGATTTTATTTGTGCTCTTTGATAAAACTAGGAAATTCTTTGGTCCAAACAAAGAAAATGAAAGGGTTTTCAGAGGCTCAGACACACTTACTTTGCTTGATTTCATTTTCCTCTTTTACTGGTGTTCGCTGGTTGTGTGTGTGTTTTCGTCCACTTCTACCTTTTTCTCATTTCTGCAGGACGACTCTCTGGGTTTGACTTGTTCTTTCACTCTTTGCTTTTCTTCCTTTCGGCTTCGGGTTTTCCAACATGGCTCATTTCCTTTTTTGTGGCTTTCCATTACTGTATGAGGACAGTTCCTTTTATCTTTGGTATCTTTTATGCACAGCATAAAACTGTACAAACCATACTTCTATGAGAATTATTTCCCTTTACAGGAATCAGTACCTCTCTCTGGCTTTTTGGCCCACCTGGGTACCATTTTTTCCCCCTATCTTCTTGAACCAGGTTTACTTAGCTTCACTTTGAGAAGTAGAATAGCTGAGCCTACCATCTAAGTTCAAATCTTGACTCATACTTCATAATTGTGCAGGCTTGGGTTAGTTCCTTAACTTCTCTGCGCTTCATTTTCCTTATTGGTAAAGTAAAGATACCAAGTAATACCTCTCTGAAAAGGCTGTATGAAAACTAAATTATTTAGTATGTAAAAATGTACCTTTAAAAATGTCTGGTGCATATAGAGACTATTTATTGATATTTTTTAAGAGAGAGAAACATCTATTTGTTGTCCCGCTTATTTACACATTCATTGGTTGATTGCTGTATGGGCTCTGATTGGGGATCAAACCTACAACCTTGGTGTATGGAGACGATGACCTAACCAATTTACTACTTGGCCAGGTCTAACTACTAACTATTAACTAGTAATTTTTAGAAACTAATTCAAAGCCACCGATTTTTCTGACAGTCTATTGAGATAGAACTCAAAAACCATAGATTACTGCCACTACAGATTCGTGGTCTTCAGTTTCAGTTGGTTCTGCAGTGGCTCCTAGCCATTCTTTTCATTTTCGCCACACATATTTCTCATGTTTCCTTTTCCTCAAAATTCTCCTGTATCTCCTCTCTTTTCAGCAGTCTGCCTCTAACTTCAAACAAAGAAAAGCCAAAACTATCAGACAGGAACTGTCACTTCTAACCACCCATCCACAAACCTCACTGTAACTACAGCCGTCCTGTCCTCTTTCCTGTCGCTGGGTCTCCTGTTGAGGCCTGTTCTTCCACTCGAGCACTGAATCTGGTCCTTTCTACCCAGAGAAGTTATGTTATCTGTTATCACCTGTTCTTGTATTTTAACTTTCCCTCCTTCTCTGAGTCTTTTTCCAGAAACAATCAAAACATTCTCTATATATTTATTTTACCACAATTTAAAAAGTCTGGGGGTGAGAAAATTGTCTAATAGCCCCCCATTTTATAAAAATACCAGTATCCTCTCTTGAGCCCTTATTTCCCTCCAGCTAACCCATTGCTCTTATCTTTAGAACCAAACTTCTTAAGATTGAATTGTCTATACTCAAAATTTTCACTTCCTCATTTCTGTACATTCTTTACCTTTGTCCATTGCAGTCTAACATGTAACTGTTACCCTTTCCCTATATGCTATTATAA
Source organism: Macrotus californicus (assembly GCA_007922815.1). Classification (NCBI taxonomy): domain Eukaryota; kingdom Metazoa; phylum Chordata; class Mammalia; order Chiroptera; family Phyllostomidae; genus Macrotus; species Macrotus californicus. Next base: position 15,575 of record VMDR010017376.1, read on the forward strand.
AGTCATCGGTGACTCCTGTGGCTAAATTAAATAGGCTTTGGTCTATGTCTTATATGACCTTTCAGTAGCATTTGACCCTGTCAGCCACTCCTTGAAATGTTCTACACCTTTGGTTTTTAGAACACTCTACCACCCTGGTCATTCCGTACATCTCTTTCCCAGAGTTTCCTCCTGCTGATCCCCACCCCCCTTTTTACCCCTTCTTTTTTTTCTTTATTGGTTTAGCTAAAGGTTTATCAATTTTGCTTATCTCTTGAAAGAAACAAGTTTTCTATTTATTTTGGATTTCTCTGCTTTTTTTTTCTAGTAGGCCACTGAATTTTTTTATTGTTGTTCTAATAAAACTTTATTTGTAAAAACAGGAGGTGGATTGGACCATTGGTTTTTATTTTAAATCCTCACCCGAGGGCATGCTTATTGATTAAGGAAGAGAGAAAGAGAGAGAAACATCAGTCAGTTGTCTCCTGTACACACCCTAACCAGAGATTGAACCTGCAACCTTTATGGTGTTTGGGCCAATGCTCCAACCAACTGACCCACCCAGCTGGGATGCTTTATTTTTTTAATCCTAGTGAAATGCATGTTAAAATTCTACTATCTTAACCATTTTTAAGTGTACAGTCCAGTGGCATAAAGTACATTCACTTTGTTAGGCAACTGTCACCACCATCCATCTCCAGAACTTTCTTCATCGTGTAAACTGTACTGTATGCATTTAAACAATCACGTCCCTTTCACCCCAGTCCATGGCAGCCACCCTTCCACTTTCTGTCCCTGTGAATTTGCTTCCCCTAGAAGCAGCATATAATTGGAATCAGACAATATTTGTCTTTTTGTGACTGGCTTATTTTACTTATCATAATGTTTTCAAGATTCATTCATATCACCGTGCATATCAGAATTTACTTTTTAAATCTAAATAATACGCCATTGTATGGTGTATACCGCATTTTGTTTATCCGTTTATCTGTCAGTGGCTGTTATGAGTAATGCTCCTGTGAACATTTGTGTATAAGTAGACGTTCATGTGCCTACTTTCAGTCCTTTGGTACACATACCCAGAAGTAGAATTGCTGGATCATGGCAGTTCTATTTTTAATTTTGTAAGGAACCAGCATACTGTTCTCTAGTTTCTACACTTACGTTCCCATTAACAGAGCACAGGGTTTCATTTCTCCACATCCTTGCTAACACTTGTTACTTTCTCTTTTTTCCTATGGTAGCCATCCTAACCAGTGAGAGAGGGTAGGGTTTGTGGTGGTAGACAATTCATTCTTAGACCTTCCATTTATTCACATATATAAATTTTACTCCTGAGCATTGCTTTAGCTGCATTCCACAGATTTTGATAATGTTGTATTTTCAGAATAACTTAGTTAAAAATACTTTTTAATATCTTGTTGATTCCTTCATCAACCTGTGGATTATTTTGAAGTGTTTTTTTTTTTTAATATTTGAGTTTCCTTGATAACTCATTAATTTCTAATTCTTTTATTATGAGAAAATGTCCTCTGTATACACTCATTCCTTTAAAATTTATTTATTGTCTTAGGGCCCAGCACATGGTCTGTCTGGTGAACATACCATGTTGCACTTGAATGTGTATTCTGCATTGTAAATATCAGTTAGGTCAAGGTGGTTGATGGTGTTGTTCAGGTCTGTTAAGTCATTGCTGATTTTTTTTTCCCCCAGGTGTATTGACTGTACTAACTTATTTTCCCTGTGCCCAGTTCTATCAATTACTGAGAGGAGTATTAAATTTTCCAACTATTATTTTGGATTGTCTTTTTCCTTAATGCTGTCAGTGTTTGTTTCTTGTATTTTGAAGCTTTGTTGTTAGGTACATGCACATTTTTTATTGTTATACACCTGTGTATTCCTGGAACTGTTTTTTGGCTTGAAGTCTACTTTATCTGATATTAAAAATAGCCAACACTAGCCTTCTTTTACTTATTGTTTGCATGGTGTATCTTCTAAAATACCTGTGTCTTTTTATTTAAAGCAAGTTTCTTATAAAGATCAAATAGTTGCTTTTTTAATCCCAGTCTCTGTCTTTTGAAATGTTTAGTCCATTAAAATTTAAAGTTTTAAAGTTTACATTACTTTGAAAAGCAGACAGGTGTTAGTTTGCTAGGGATGCTGTGACAAAGCACCACAAACTGGGGGACTGAAAGAGAAATTGCTTGTGTCACAGTTGTGGAGGAAATCAAGGTGTTGGCAGGGTTGGTTCCTTAGGAGGGAGGGAACCTGGAGGGAAAAAGGGTCTGTTCGAGGTTTCTTTGCTTGCCTCTCGGAGCGCCTGGGCTTGTGACAGCAGAACTGCAGTCTTCACGAGGCATTCTCCCTGTGCGCAAGTCTGTCTCCAGATGTTCCCTTTTTGTGAGGGTAACCTGAACTGTCTCAGTTTAACTTGATTACCTTAGTCAGGCAGCCTGTCTCCAAGTGGGCTTCAGCCTCTCTGTTTGGGAGAACACACTTCAGTCCACACCAAGACACATTTCAGTTTGACAACAGTGCAGAGGCATGTTGCGTAAAGCCCCCGTCCCGTATACTTGTGTACAAACTTTAAGACATACTCAGTGGAACTCTTCAGTACTTGGTGTGAACACTTAAAGACTCTTTTACGGGACAAAAGACTTCTTTAAAGGCTGTTTGACTTACACTGACTTCAGTTTGCCTTGTTCATGTTAAGGATCCAAAAGAGTGAATAAGATAAGCCCTTTCTTCAAGTTTTCTTTCTATTAATAGTGATTTGACGTTAATAGCTGACATCCCTTAAGTGCTATGATTGAATTCTTATAAATGGTGGAATCATGATGGGGTGGGAGAAGGGACTGGAAATTGGAATTTTTAGTCAGACCTCTGTTCAGATCTAGATTTTATTACTTATAGGACAGTGGCAAATTAGTTTAACCTTCTGTTTCCTCATTTATAACTGGGTTTTTTTTTATCTTTTTCTCAGAATTGTGAGTCCAAAGTGACATAAAGACATTTGGGAGTTAATAATTTCCAATGACTTAGTAATAACTTATCTTCCCTTGATACAGAAATTAACAATCAGCATGACTCTGTAGCTACCAGCAGTGAGGGGAAATTGTAAGTTTAACATGATTGATTTAATTGAGTTATTGTTTAACTCCAGGTAAATCTCAGTCTCTTTCTCAAAGCTTTAAACTAGAAAGAACTTCTTTATATAGTAAACTGATTGAAATGTTTATTTGATTAGAAAGTAGCTAGTTATAAAACTAAATTATCTTTTTAATAAGTCAGATACAGTAACCCATTTGGAATTCTTCCTGAAAACTTAATAAACACTTAAGGAAGACCCTTGGGAAATAAACCGTCATCAAGTAAAGATTGCATACCTTGTATTAGTAAGTTAAAAAGCATGTTCTCAAAAATGAGTACTTGTATGAATCCATTCTAAAAAGTTTGTTTTCTTTCATGAAAAAAATAGATATTTGTTCTTGCTTAGATTGACAACAGAGTGATATGTTTTCTTAGAACAAAATGTAAAATATTTGCTACTATAATACATGGTTGCTATGGCTAGGATTTCCAGTACTATGTTGGATAAGAATGGTGAAATTGGACATCCCTGTCTAGTTCTGATGTTAAAAAGAACAGTTTTAGTGTTTCCCAATTGAATAGAAGTTAGCTGTAGATTTGTCATACATGGTTTTTATTATGCTGAGGTATGTCCCCTCCATTCCCACTTTGCTGAGAGTTTTTATCATAAGTGGGTGCTGTATTTTGTCATGGTTTTTCTGTATCCATTGATAAGATCGTATGATTTTTAATCTTTCATTCTGTTTATGTGATGTATCATGTTAGAAAATGTAGTTTTTAAAAACAATGTTGTGTTAACATGTAATGGGCTTCTTTTTTAATAGATCAATTTTTACATTTCTAAATTTTAATTCATACTACGGTAACTATTAGATATAGTTGACATAACAAAAGCTATCTGGGATTCTCAATAAGTTTTAAGAATATAGAGGTCCTGAGACTAAAGAGTTTGAAATCTTGCTATCTAGTGTTGATGCTGCTCTAACCACATGCTAAAGTGTGTCTGTTTCACCATTTTTCCATGTCACTTGCTGGTTATCACAATTATGTAGGTATGACATATTCATATGTTGCAGGATTTGTTGTGGGTATTCTGAAATACCCACAACAAAGCAGCATGCTTTCTTACACTTCACTAATGTATTTAGCTCTATACTTTATTTTTGTCATAATTGCATATCTCTGTTTAACACTTTCAGCATTCTTACAATTTCTGTGCTTATTAATTATGCTGGGTTTAATAATATCGATAATCATCTCAAAACTAAGCACAGAGAGAGCAAACTAATGAAGTCTAGGGAGCAAAGACTAAATGACCCTGCAAGACTATTATTATCATCTTTTGGGAGTGGACATAATTAACCCTCTTGCTGTAGAGAGTAACTTTGATTTGTCAGTAAATATTTATAAGTAAGGAGTATCTAATTTTTCTAAATTTGCCTGTGAAGGAAGAGTGGCTTTTGAAAGAAGGTGGTAAGTGGTGGATCAAAAATGAGTACCAGGGGACTTCCGGCCAAGATGGAGGC
>VMDR010017377.1:9757-20268 GCA_007922815.1 Macrotus californicus
AGCGCCGGATATATCCGGCATCCATCTGTATATAATTTTTATAAATTTTACTTATATAATTGATAGAATTTTATATAACTATCTCTTAATATTAAAGTTACAAACAACACTTGGAAAAAAGCATTGTTTTATTAAGCATAGATCTTATATAAGGTTAGGAAAGTCTTCACACAAAGGAGAACTGACTATGTGCTATGTGCGCGTTTTCGGCGCGGCACCTCGTCCAGCCGGAGTGTCGCGGCGGAAAGAGCGCTCGAACCGAAAGGGTTAAAAATAAAGGTTATCACGGCTGCAGGAAGAGGCAGCAACCGTCTCATTGTGTGAGTTCTAAAGCTGGAAGTCATTCCAAAACCTCCTTCGCTTTCACACCCATTTTTCAGTTCATCCATTTTTACCTACTTAATTATCTCTCAAATTTATTGATTTCCATTTTTCACTGCTGCCATGACCCTCATCAAAGGCCACACTCTTTCAGTGAACTAATGAAAGCGCGACATTTGACACTTCACCTCTCTTCTCTTCTCCATTAACCCACTCCCTGCATGTCACGGCATTCTCTGCTTCTCTCTGAATGCTAGCCTTGCTGCCTCTCTTTCTATTCCTTAAGTGTGCCATGATCTCTCTGACTGCAGAGGCTTTGCACATGCTGTTCCCTGTGCCTGGGACTCCCGTCTCCCCTCTCCTCTTTAACTAGTTAATCCACGCTCATCTTGCAGACACAGCTCAAGCATCACTTGCTCAGAGAAGCCTTCTCTGATTCCCAAAGATCTCATGATTCCCCATTTTAGGCTTTTCCATTCCTTTCCTTTATTTGTATATTTGTATGATCCTGAAAAAATTAATGCACCTATCTCCCACTATCCTGTGAACACTGTAAACAGAAACTATATCTGTTTAATTCACCATTAAATTCTCAGCAATCACCACACTACCTGACTCTGGATAAGTAATGAATTAAATTAACTTCCTAAATAAAAGAACAAATGAATGAAGAATGCATAGTGATACAGAGCTCAGGGTCTGGAGCCAAACTCTGCATGAATCTCAGCTGTATCACTTTCAAGGTGTGCGATTTTGGCTAAGATACTTGACCCAAACTTCACTCTTTACATCTTTTTTTTAAAATTGTTGTTCAAGTACAGTTGTCTCCATTTTCCCCCCACCTATCTATAAAGTCTTTACATCTTTTTAAAATAGAAGCAATAAAGTTATAAAATTCAAATGAAATATCTAACAAGTACTTAATATATGGCCTGACACACAAAAGGGGGCTAATAAGTGGCCTGTTAACGACAGAATATATCCAATGACATGTAAACAATAGAATAGCAATGGAGTTATAGAGGACAAGATAGAGGTGACAAGGCTTTCAGTGATCAAAGACCCATGACACCAGCTCCACTGTTAAAAAGAAAAAATTACTTTCATAGCTGCCATTTTGGGGAATCCTTCTTTTCTCTCCCCTAGATCATATTCTGCATAGAGGGAATAACTATGATACATGTTTCAGTGTGAGTAAGATTCAGAACCAGAATCCTAAGCTAGAGACCTGATCTCAGGCCTGGAAGGTCAGGTACAGATAAGTGCCAGACTGCGCACTTGAATCAATGAGGGGTTTTCTTTTCTTCATTGAGCTTGTTACTGGTGTACCTGTAACAAAAGTGTCTATTCCACTTTGGGACATGGTTTGGAGAAGAAATATTAGCCTTTCCTGGAGATATTACTGATGTGTAGTGACAAGAAGGACTATTCTAAATCATTGCTGTTCCAGAAAACTCTGAAATAGTTTTGGTTACCATCAGTTGAGTGTGATGTTTAGGTGGTGGAAGAAACAAAACCCCCTCATTGTTTCCACAGTTTTGCAGGCCTTGAGCAAATTCTTACAACGTACTCTGAGGTCAGAAATTTCAAACCATCTGCATGGAAAAAAGAAAAAGGCAGAAACAATGACTCTGGTTCCAGCTCAGGGGTGTGGAATGACACTTCCTATTGGGCAAAACCTTCAACCTGCTGGACACCCATGACCTAAAACCCACAAGGAAGAGAGGACAAGGCAGCTTCAGAGTCTGGAATGTCCTGAAGGGGACATTTCTGTGAGCAGGGAGACACACGCCCGGCAGTGAAAACACCTCCCTTCCTTCACCAAAATCAGCCATTTCACAGAGCAGGCAGCAAATATTTTTCATAAATACTTTACTTGGAGAGTAAATACAAGGGTGGGCAAAAGTAGGTTTATAGTCGCTCATAAGGAAAATAATAATACAAGAATAAACTCAGTGTTCACATACTCACGACTACAAACCTGCTTTTGCTCACCCCTGTATTTTAGGCTTTGTCGGACAGAGAGCCCCCACCTAAAAGCACTAAGCTCTGCTGCTGAGTGAAAGGAGCCACAGAGCGCGGGTAAAGGACAGAGAGTGGCTATGTGCCAACAGGACTTTATTTACAGACATTAAAGTTTGAATTTCATGTCATTTACACCGCACCACAATATACCGTATTTTTCCGTGCATAATGTGCACCTTTTTTTGCCCAAATTTTTAAGGGAAAAGTAAAGATGCACATTAGCCATGGGTAGTACCTAAAATACCTTGTGTCTGTTCTTGTGTTCTGTAATTTCTTGTACCATAATATGTTCAAAAAGAAATGCTAAAAGTCCATTATAATACAAAAAATAAGCATCTAAATATAAATAAATAAATAAATAAATAATTGAATTAAAATGTTAAAATGAGAGATTTTTTTCCTGACAGTTTGGGCCAAAAACATGGGGGTGTATTATACACAGCAAAATACAGTATTAATCTTCTTTTGATTTTTTTTTTTCTAAACATTTAAAAATGTAAAATCCATTCCCAGCTTGCAGACCTTACAAAACAAGTGGTGGCATTTGTCCAGCAGCTATTTTCTGACTTCCAGCTTAAGACACATAAGTAGATACTAACTCATGCCTATTTTTTAATTGCTTTTCAAGTCTTCAAGGCGAGACCAGCCAGCCTGAGCCTCACTGCACTACAGAAGTTGTAGATGCACCGGAGAGACCAAAGAATGGATCCAACACACAAAGAGTAAAAAACTCTGTGAGATAACACGTCACATACATTTTATAGTTTACATGCAGTTCCACACAGAGAAAGCGTTCCTGGAGCCCCGTCCCCACTCGGAGAGATAGGCAGGGCAGGCATTGTGGGCCCTGATTAAACCACAGCACTTAAGGGTCAGAAAGTCCAAGGGACATCGGTAAGAACAACTTTGTAGCAGAGCCCAGGACCAGAATGCCCCTGAGTTCCATAAATCTGGACAAAGTAAACGTCATATGATGTCCAGTGTAGTTTGTACCCTTGTCCACCATCCCAACCTCAATGTTCGTCTTCATCGCTGATCCGGGTGAATAATGTCCCCCTAAAATTTACATCCACCTCAGGCAAGGGACCTTGTTTGGAAAGAAGGTCATTACTAGTTATGATGGAGTCATCCTGGACTGCAGTGGGCCCTAAATCCAATGACAGTCTCCTTAGATGAAGAGGGAAGCACACACAGAAGCCATGTGAAGGCAGACAGGCATGTTTCGGCTGCAAGCCAAGGTCCCCAAGGGTCGCCAGTGACCCCCAGCAGCGAGGAGAGAAACGGGGGACCTGATTTCCGGTCAGAGCCTCCAGAAGGAGGCCCCGCAGACACCTGGATTTCAGACTTGCAGCCTCCAGAGCTGTGAGAGAATAAACTTCTGCTCTTTTAACTTTGTAGTAATTTGCTATAGCAGCCCTAGGAAACTACCACAGCCACCCACTAGCACTTTACACTCTAGAAATGCCTTCGAATTTTATTTCCCTAAAGACGTTGCTCATGTGGACCCCACACTCAGAAGAGCCCTTTCCCACTGTCCTTCCTTTGGCTCACCCACATCTGTCCTTCAAGAGTCAGCTCAGTGTCGCTTTCTCTACGAAGCCTGCCTCGTGTCCCATCCTCCCAGGAGACATCGGGGCCCCCGGGCTGCTGCCCAGGTGGTAGACCAGGCATGTGTCTGCAGTAGCAGCACTTATCACACTGTAGTCAAAGGCCCCCACACTAGATCCTGATTTCTGCTGAAGAAGGTTCCACGTCTTTTCATCTTTGTACCCCCAGCACTTAGTGGGCGCTAACTACCTGTTTCATGAAGTGACATGATGACGTAGTTTGCAGTCCTAGAGGAAATTTTCTTTTTTGTTTTATATTTTTCCAGCCTTGTTTATGCCACTTAGCAGCTGTGTGACCCGAATCAAATTACTTAATCTCTCTGTTTCAGGTGACTTCTCTGAGGGCTACTCTGTACAGAAGTTGGGAAGATTAAATGTATTAATGTACATAAGCATTTAGAACTTAAGCGGGAAGCACCTGATAAGTGACAGCTACTATTATTACTTTGCCCGAGAACAACAATGCTCTCAGGCACTGGACTCAACGATGGTTTTGATGCCTAAAAATAAGATGCGATCTCAAGATAGGTGGAAGGAGCCTAGGACTGAGATTTAGGGAAGCAGGAAGAGTCATAATCTCAGACCCGACCAATTTGGACAAGGCATGGTACTTGTTTGGGCCTTATTTTCACCTTTGTACTAAGGGAGAGTGGGGTGGGTTGGATTAGATTGAATCCCCCCAACCTCAAACCCGGGATGTTTAGGTACCTGGGAAAATGATATTGGAGGTTCTCAGGCTATGCTGGATACTTCAGACCTCAGGGAAACCAGGTAAATATTTAGGCCCGATGAGCATGATCAGGCTAACCAAATGCCAAGTTTCTCCACTTAGAAGGAATTATATTAACTCCATGTAAAAACACTATTTACTTAACACTGGCTACATATTTAGATTGGCAGTTAGTTATCTTTACAGAATAAAAATAAAAGTAAAACTAAATCACCTTTTTACTTAAAAGTGCTATTTCTCAAATAGACGATTTTTTTCAAAGCATGTGACCCATGGATAAGAAGATATAAAAAGGGCCATTGGTGAAAAATTGAGATTCTCAGTGCACTAGAGGATTTCTAAAGTCCTTTTTTGGCTAGAATGCTCAAGGGATTACTGAAAGTTTCTCTAAGGCAATCAACTATAACAATTTATTTTACATGTAATTTTACTCTGTGGTGTCAAGGGGAAAATGTCTTGCTCTAAAATTTCAAGGGAAAAAAACACAGAAGATCCAAAGGACGATTCTAAACAGTAAAAGCACATAAAAGGGGAATTTAAAAAGCTAGAAATGCCAGCACAGGAGACAGAAATAAATTTAAAATTTTAAACAGCAACAACAAAAAGGTCAAATGACCTGGAGTAGAACTTAGGACTTAGCAATAATAATAGTCTCTTCTGTGCATCTGTATATAAACTAGCAGTTACTGTGTATTCCAGAGGACTAGGAAGGGGGAGGGAAAGATGTGCCATTATCACCAGCCACATCAACTGAAGGAGTCACTGAGGGCCCAAGGTTCATTTGTGGTCAGGGTTTGGAAAGCCAGCCATGAGTTTTCTCTTTCTAGAAGCCACTCACTTTGTCAGGTATTCAGGGCAACGTGGAGCTGGCCCCTTTCAGCTAACACTGAGATGCAAACCTGCCACAGCCCCTGGCGGCAGGGCAGGTGGGAGCATGGGCGAGAATAGAGAAGCAAGTGGAGGAAAGTGTCGCATCCTTCCAAACACAAGAGGAACAATAAAATAATCACGCACACAGAAAGCTCCTTCAAAACAAAGCACTAAATAAATGAATTACCTGTCGGGCCTTACAACAAACTCGTATGTTAGATATTATTGTTATCCCATTTTACAACCCTGTGGAAATAAACAGAGACCACCTACCTACATGAGCACAAGAAAGGTTATTTATTCAAAGCTTGCTGTGGCAAGGAATCAGCCACCATCACTTGTATTCGGAGGAGATTCAAAGGCAAGCAGAGAAATGGGAAACTTTATAATGGTAAAAAGGGGAGGCTTCAGGTGTGCCCTGAGTGGAGGCTGCTGGCATGTGGAAGCTGTACATGGGTTAATGGGAGAGGACATCCTATGTGACTGGTTAGGATGTAGATGTGGCTTTTTCTGGTTGGTCTTAAGTTAGAACTGATCACAAAAATTAGGGAAGCTGACAGGTCACAATCAAGACCTGTTCTTTTGGGGTCTATTGTTACAGGGGTGATTATTTGATTCCCTGAGTGGATACTGAAGACTTCCCGTAAGTCTGATTTAGGCAGGCTTCCTGCATTGGTTACTGTCCATTAATGGCTTGGTTTTCTTGGACAAAATTCTATTTTTATATATGGTCTGGCCATTGTCCATTTGTATATTCAGTCTCTCAACCCTTATAGGTATGAGTCTATACAAAATAAAGTTGGTCCAAATAATTACCAGTATTGACTCTCAGAGCCCTGGACAGGGACTGGGGGTGGCCTCTGTACTTTAACCCCTATGTCCAAAAGCCTAGTGGCAATGATATACTCACCTATGGAAAGTAGACATAGTCTAATAAAAGCACCAATCATCTCTTTCAAAAGTGAGATCATTGCGTAGTTTTCCTATTTACTGATTTGCTTTAACACTATGATTAATAAGGTACAGAAAAATGATTTAATAAATAAATCAATGGTAGATCAAAATTTTCAAAGGAAACATCAAAGGAAAAAGGCCTCAAATCCTTGCAAATACTTCTTGCTCTAAAATCCAAAGATCTTCCACTCCATAAACTGACCTTGAGCTTACTGGCAGAACCAGAGCCTTGGGGTGGGGGGGGGGGGTGGGCAGGGAATCAGGGTCTGGCTGGAGTGGCAGGACCCTGTCTTAGAGGAACCTCAGCTTGAGCCCTAGTGCCCCCTTTCTGTCTGCCTGGTCCAGCACTCCTTAGGAGCTCAGATAGAATTGCAACAGTCATGCGCAGAATGTGAGTGGATAGAAAGTGATCTGTGTTCAAGAACTATAATCGTCAAGTGTCCCTAGACCCAATGTTTCTATTAGCATGAGATGCTAAATGGCTATTGAATGAAGCAATACAGGCACCATTGCTAGGTAATTTCAAAGAGAAAAAAAACGAATTCTGTCTCTCTTCTAACACATACCTGATGGAAAGCATGATTGCGGTATAGCTGAAGAACTGTGAGATCGCATAAGTTCTTTTGACCAAATGCACTGGTCTTCCTTTCTCACTCCCACGGCCTGCATCCAGTACAATCCATTCAGGCCCAGAGACCCCGACTCAAACACCAACTCTTGAGCAGCACCTTCCCTGATCAGATTGCCCTGGCGTAGCTCACCTGCCCGTTGTCCCCATGGGATTTTGCGAGGAGTGTTAATAAACCCCCACACTGTGACATGATAGCTATTTTTTTACACAGTGTCAATTTTCCTCATCATACTATGAGTTTCTTTTAGACAAGTCTGTGTCTTACCTCTCTTTTCCTCAGTGCCTGACGAGTAGCAACGCACCTCATTACCTATGTGTTCATTTCATATTCCAAAAGCCCTGAGAGTGAAGTATGATAATTTCAGCTGTATTGAGGTAACTGAAGCTCGCAGAGATCAATTATCTGTCCGAGGACATAAAGCTGAGCACTGACTGAACTACACTCAGTCCCACTTCTTAGCACTTGCAAAGTTTTCAGGGCACCCTTTGCCTTTGATAAGCTCTAAGTGCTGCTTCACCGAGGCAGTAAAGAAAATTCTGGTGTTCCAGATTAGTCTGTGTATGAGCAGTCCATTTTGAGGTGTTAACAGACATGCTTGGAATTCACTAGCAGCAGCGGCTCCGATGCTCACTACCTTTGATCGTGTGCTGTTCTCTTGCTCTGTCTATTCTTTCCTGTGAAGAATACACAGGTGCAGCTTTTGTCAAGTTTCTTCAATGATTCTGTATCAATTTTAAGTGAAGAAAAGAAGTCTGGCATCTATATGGCAGCGAAGGAAAGCAGGATCACAAGCATAAGTGATAATGTAGCGTGTAAATCTGTGCCTACAGCCTCCTCAGAGTGCAGAGAGGAAGGAAATTCCGTGTGGGAGCCTCCGTGTTTGTCTCGGCTCTGAATATTCCACTCATTGGTGGGGGACTGCTAATCAGTGCGGCCACTGTGGAAAACAGGATGGGGGTGCCTCAAAAAGCTGACAACAGAACCACCATATAACCCAGCAATTCCACTTTTGGGTATTTATCCAAAAAATGAAAACACTAGTTTGTAAAGATAATATGCACACCTATATTCATTGCAACATTACTAGTAATAGCCAAAATATGAAAGCAATCTAGATGTCCATCAATAGATAAATGGATAAAGAAGATGTGGGATACACACACACACACACACACACACAGGAGTATTACTCAGCAATAAAAATAATGAAATCCTGGCATTTGCAACAACATGCAAGGCTATTAATTGAAATATGTCATACAGAGAAAGGCAAATACCACATGATTTCACTTATATGTGGAATTTTTCTTAAAAAATAAAAATAAATTAACAAACAAAACAAAAACAGACTCATAGAAACAAAGAACAAACTGATGATTTCCAGAGGAGGGGGGTACAGGATGGGTGAAAAGGGAATACAGTCCACAACAGTATGATAACTCTGCACACTGTAGGTGGTAACTAGACTTAGTGAGGTGTTCAACAATCATATAATATATATATATGTGTGTGTATGTATGTATATATATACACACATATATATATGTTAAATCACTATGTTGTATACCCACAACTCACATAATACAGTGTGCCAACTACACTTTAATTTTTAAAAAGCAGCTCAAATAAAAAATAATCCTCCTCGTACTAGGAAAAGTAAGCCCCGCTAGGAATATTTGTTTCATCAGTCCTCGTCTTGACCTGGCGGCAGTAAGCTCCGTGTTCTGACTTGACACCCTCAAAGCAACCTCGTAATCATCATTTGTCTTCCCAAGTAAATGTTCCCCCAGGGAGACGGGGCACTGATCAAAAACCCAAGTATTTTTATTTGCAAGATATGTACAGTCCTCATGGTACATGAACAAATCCGTATTCTGTTTTACACACCGAAGAAAAAATAAAATACGTGAAAAGCGAAGTGTCTGCTATTTCTGACAAGTTTGCCCCTTAGGTTACGTCTTCTGGGCTGTCGGTCTCCCCATGGCCCTTGTCTCCCCTGCCCAGCCTCCTTCTGTCCCCGCACCTCTGCATGTTCTTTCTCCGCGCAGCCCTCGCACAGTACCATCAAAAAGTCCTCTAATACCATAACTGCGAGTTCCGGCAGGAAAAAGAAAAAAGACTTGCTTACAGGTGATATTTTCTCTCATATTTAATGATAATTGTTTCTACACAGCTACAATTCCTAGAACTGCGAAGTTCTTAGCAAACACCACAAATTGTCGAAGGGTACCACGCGGTACCAAATACTCACGTTTTCTGACCGGAGCCTCTTGGCAGGACACCCCCCGTCCCTGGGGTGAAGCATGTAATACAGGCGGACTTTGCTTGCATGTTTTCGACTCTGGGAAGAAAAAGCAGAAGCAGATACTGTGAAAGGGAAGGCATTTTAAGTCTTTGTAAACACAGCCAGTGACTGCAACTGCCAAGAAGTACTTTTATTAGAGAATACTTCTGCATGCTCCCGTGAGTTTCGTGGGATACAGGCTCAGACGTTAAGCGACTTGCCCAAGGTCATAAAGCCAATATAATTTCAGGATTAGAAAACACACTTAATTAAGAAAGGTAAGAGCATTGGAGTCTTTTAACTTGTAGTGAATATTTTATTTAATTGTCCTCAAAAGTAAGACAGGTCAGCGGAGGGAATCATGCAAGGACCAACTCTGATGCAAGGCTCAATTGTCCACTTTCTGGCTCCTGCTGCTCTGCCTAAGGAGCGAGGAGCCGCGCCCCTGGGCGCCAGGCACACACAGCATCTCCAACAGAAGCCTTTCCCTCCGGCTCTGGTGCCCTAGCCTCAGTAACTAAACTGTCGAAAGAGATTTCCAGGGTCAGATGTCATGAACAAACGAAAACATTGTCAGTGCACCTGAGGACTGGTCAGGAGTTCCGTGTGTGTCGGCACACGGAGGGAACAAATAAAGTCTCACCTCCCGCAGGGTTAGCAGGACACTCGATTCCGCCTGCGCTGACCAGTCCATGCCCAGGAGTGGTTCTGTCTTTCCTCTACTCCTTTGCTCAACTGAGACCCCACCCAGACTCCCCTCACCTTTAAACACTATAGTTCTGACTTCCAAATTGCTACCTGAGGCAGGAGGGTGTAATGAAAAGAGTAACAATAAAATACCCAAGATGAAAGATAAGGAGAGAATCTTAAAAGCAGCCAGAGAAAAGGAGACAGTAACCTACAAAGGAGTGCCCATCAGACTGTCAGCTGATTTTTCCAAAGAAACCTTACAGGCAAGAAGGGGCTGGCAAGAAGTATTCCAAGTCATGAAAGGCAAGGACCTACATCCAAAATTACTCTATCCAGCCAAGCTTTCATTTAGAATGGAAGGGCAGATAAAGTGCTTCCCAGATAAGGTCACGTTCAAG
>VMDR010017378.1:0-20168 GCA_007922815.1 Macrotus californicus
AATCAGGATAAAAAAAGTAATACCCTGCTGTCTTTTTTTTAACACTTTGTAGTCTAGAAGGGCTGGGGGTATAATTATAAAGCTTTATGACAAGTGCTACAATAAACACATATATGGCTTAAGCTACTGGGTAGATAGTGTCCATACCGAGATCAAGAATACAATTTTATTTTTGGAATGTTGAGTCTAGGATACCTCTGAAATATCCAATTAGCAATACTCTGAATACTGGCAGAAACATCACTCAAGAGTTGTTTGGTCTGGGAGTGTACAATCTAAAAGGAAAGGGCATATTGGTGAGCTTATTTACAAAGAGTGCATGAGAAGGAAAGTGTAAAGAGAGAAGAGGGTCAATGTTAAAACCGTAAAGAACATGATCAAAATGAGTACGAGGCCAGGAGGGAGAAGTCAGGACAGAAAAGTCAGAATAAGTCAGAGATGTAGGAAGAAATATCAGTCAGAGTTCAGTCAGAGAGACAACTTCCCAGAGATACACATACATAATAACGGATTTGTTACAAGGAACTGGCATCATGCAGTTGTGGGGCAGTGTTTCTTATTGCAGCCTGATGTCAGCAGGGAGGCAATCAGGAAGGGAAGTAGGATGAGAAGGGCAGAAGCAAAAACACATTAGAACTTGGGAGGATGAACCCATGAGGACAGAGAGACCCCACTGAATCACTTGTAACCTCCAAACTCTCAAATTCAATGGTGTGGGTATCCTGCAGAAGACCTGAGAGCTATTTGTCACAGAACTAGATATAAACCTAATCCAGGAATATAGAAACTACAGGAATAATTTTGCAAAAAACAAAGAGGCACCACTGGGAATCTCATGCATTCCAGACATACTCCTTACCATCATTGAGCTGTAGTATTTCAATTTTCCCTCGCTAGTCAAAATCAATCACGAAAGCTACTAGAGTAACCCCTCTTGTTTGCCTGTTTATTGATTGACATGAGGAGCCCAAAGTGACTAGGTAGCAGTCTCAGCTTTGAGTTTAATGCAAACATCGCCCTATCTCCTGAGAGAAGCTTTCTTCCCTTGAAGCTAAGCCTTCTAGAGCAGCAAAGCCACAGTTGCAGAGATGGTAAGTCAAGCTTTCATCAGCAGATCGCTAGGAAAAATGGTAAGAGCTACTCCTATATTGTCTTTCACTACTGTCCTTCAGAGTCAATCCAGAGTGGGACTATAGTGCTACAATTGTCTATTTTGGGATATTGACAGAATTTCATACAGGCCATCTGCAAATATTCCTTCCTCAGTTCACTGGCCATTGGGAATACTCCGTATAACCATAGTTGCAGGTTGAGAGGTTAGGGGGATTATTGCAGAGGCACAGAACATGGGCATCTGCAGCACTTGCTCACGCAGCTTAATGCCTTCAACACCTGCTCAAACCCATCCGGTTTCCATTTGGTGTTCGACTGCTGCTGTGCATATTCAATCTTATGACTTTGTCAGATGTGCCCCAGTTCATGATAGATAACTCAGGTAGCATGGTCATTTGCTTCAAGCACTAACAGATCTGCTAGGTTATACACCTCAGTTGAAGAGCAATTTACCCGGCGTCCCAGTCTGGTTGCAGTGCCCTGCCCCAAACTAGCAACTTTTCAGTTTGCTCAGAAAATAGGTCAGAGGAGCACACCCAGATGAGGTAAATGTTGCCTCCCATTTCCAAAGAGGCCCACTTAGTATTATGCATCTTTGTGATAAGAGGAGCCTCATGTAGTCCTTCACTTTTTGTTAGGGAGAGCACAAACACAGTCAGCCCCCACCACCAATTACACACTTGAGTTTCTCACAGTTGCAGGAATCACAGAGGTCAGTATACACCAGAACAAGCCTTGCCCTGGGAAACCAACTTTGTGAACACGATATCTCCCCTGCCAAGTGAGCATCGTTTTTGTCTTTAAAAGGGTTATCTTGACATGTCCCAGACCACTGGAACCCAAGAAATATCATTGTGGTGATAGAAACCTGATTTTTTGGTTAGATTTAATTCCTCCCCTCTGGCGTATAAATTTATACCCAGTGTGTCAAGAGTAGTTGTTGCTTCTTTCTTACTGGGTAGGTTCAACCAACATGATATCATCAGTGTAACTGACCATCATGATTTTCTGTGGAATTAAGAGATGATCAAGGACCCTACTAGATACAGAGTTAATGTACCCCTGAGGGAAGACAGTCAAAGTATGTTACTAGTCAACAGAAAGAAAACTACTTTCTTAAAAAGGTTTATTTACTTATCATTTTTCTTACAACATTAACTTACTATAATGCTTTTGTTCAAGAGTTTATATCTCATTTCTATGTTTTCTTCTAGTTTTTATTTTAAAATTTTTAAGCCTATAGAAAAATTGAAAAAAAAAATACAACATGATTACCATATGGCCTTCACCTAGACTTGTCGGCAGTGAGGATGGCACCCGATGGATGTTGCACCAGTGGGGTCAGATGGAACCTCGGTTCCGCAACATCAGTACTTGAGTTCTGGCTAAGAAAGAACTCTGAGTCAAGACTCAAACTACAAGATAAAGTTTATTTAGAAAGTCACAGGTGGAAGAAGTGAGCAATAGAAGATATTGGCTCAGAAAACAAGTTTCAGGGGCAAAAGAAAGGTCCCTTGAAGTTTTGGAGAGATAAGGGTAAGGGCAATGCCCTTGGGTGGGGGTGGGCCTGGAGAAGGGTAAAGTGTGGATGTGCTCCTGGGAGGGAAAGCACCTAAATCAAACTACTTTTCATGGTCTTTATTAACAGCTATTGATACAAAAAGCATGTGCCAGTCTAAGATCAACGTTCCCTCAGATTTGGCTCCTGGTAAGAACCTTCTTGGATTGCAGGTGAAAGCCTTGTCACTGTGTCCTCACATGATTTTCTACTACTTATAAGAACACTAATCCAATTATAGGGTCTCCACAACACTCTTATCTAAACCCAATTACCTCTGAAAGGCCCCGAGTCCAAACAGTATCGCACTGGGGGTTAGGGCTTCAATGTATGAATTTTTGCAGGAGTACCCAGAGCACTTGAAATCTCGCCAGGCCTCTAGAAACATGATCACTGTGACCTGGCTGAGGAAGCCACAAAGAAAGCAGCTTGTCAGCCAGCCCCACGTCAAAGCCAACAGCAGGCCCCCATCCTGAGTTGCCACCGCCAGCCACCCGACTTCCAGAGGGGCAAGACTCTTTTGAGCCCCTTCTCTCTGCTCTGCTCTTCTCCTCTCTACCCTCCCCTCCTCCCCACCCCGTATACCAGGCAGGCTGCAACAAGCAGAAACAGTTAAAGATTTTATTTATTTATTTTGAGAAAGAGGGGAAGAGAGAAAGAGAGGGAGAAATGTGTGAGAGATATGTGGGAGAGTTACACTGATTGGTTGCCTCTTGCACACCCTCAACTGGGGACCTGGCCTGCAACCCTGACTGGCAACCTTTCAATTTTTAGGCCAGCACTAAATCCACTGAGCTACACCAGCCAGGGCTGGTATTTTTATATCAAAACAACAAAACACCAAAGAGGAAATTTACTATCCAAGCCACACGTGAGCCTTCCTGACACCCTGTAACTATATGCCTTTCGCCAAGTGGAAGATAAACAACAAGAAGCCAAGAACAACAAAAGCAAAGAACTGTGAAGCAAAATGGGGATCATGCAGGAGACATAGAAGGTAAAAGAGTAATATAGTTATGAAGTTAAGTTCTGGAGAAGACTAGAAGACTACAGCGGCGATTTAGCAATTTTCAACTGGGGTGCCCCAGGAATTTTTAAAACATGCACTACCTGACTCTTTAGTTAGGGGCATTGACCTCTTTTCCCTTAGATTGTTAAATAAAATAATGAAAAAAGCCAAAATAATAGCCATCTGGTGTGAATGAATAAAAGTTATACATAATTTTTGGTCAGATTGGTCAATATAATGTTTTTTGCTGTGCTGCAGAATTTTCATAATTAGTTTGTGTGCCATGAGGTGAAAAATGTTGAAAATTGCTGGACTAGAGCATAAACAAATATTTGGAAGTATAACGAAGATCGTTTCAAATCTGATGTAAGATATCAAACTAAAGATTCAAGACTCTCTTCAAGTACCACATAGAAGAAAAGGAAATACTGGTACATTGCTGATGAGAGTATAAATGTGTATTACACTTTGAAAATCTGTTGAATTTTTTCCTACTAAGGTTGAATATTTGAATACTGTATAACCAAGTGATTTCACTTGGAGATATACAGCCAAAGGAAGTGTGTGCTTACGTACACCGAGATACAGGAACACGAATACATATACAATCATTATAATAGCCTTGAAATGGAAAGAGCCAAAATGTTGATCCAAGGTAAATGAATAGGTAAATTGTGATACATTCGAGCATGTGTTTCCACAATGCAAATGAACTACAGCTACACACAACAACATAGGTGATCCTCACACACACAAAAAAAATTAGTCAAAGAAACTGGAAACAAAACAATACATACTGTATCAGTCCGTTTACATACAATTAAAAAATAATGTTAGAGTCAGGGTAATAACTATTTTTATAGGCACCAAGGGAGTATTAATTGAGGGGGGCTCAAGAGAGGCTTATTGGGTCTTGGCGTGAGTGGTACTTACCAAGGTGTTTTCTTCTTGATGATCCTTTGATCTAAACATTTATTTATCACTTTTCTCTGTTATATTTTCCAATAAAATTTTTTTTTTGAAAACTAAGTTGTATAGATTTAGAACAATGTTAGGAAGTTTGCTTATGATTTGTCACATAAAGATCTGATGGATTAAAAAGAACAGAAGGTATCATTATGCATATTTGTTTGTTTGAAAGCTTTTCCACCTTTTGAGTTGATGACATGAACCCTTCTGTCTCTAACTAACCTTATTTGTCTAACATAAGACACTGTAAACTTCATGATGTTGCTCCACTGATACTGTCTTTGCCCATCTGCTTTGCTTCCTTGGGACTTGCCCCTTGTGAAACTCAGCCCCTAAAACTGTCATTAATATGCCCTGAAGCATGATGAAACATCTTGACTTGTCTAAGAGATCTGTCTAATAAACAGCTATTCTGGCAAATATTGAGGTATTCACTTCTCACTTTTGTTTTTTCTTAATGCAGAACAAATACTGATCACATTTTCCAGTACCATGTTAACTGAAAAACAAGCTATATTACGATGCAGATGAACCATAAAAACACGATGCTAGCAAAAAGAAACCAGAAACGAAGACCACACAGTTTTTATTCCATATATACAAAATGTTTAGAACAGACAAATTCATGGAGGCAAAACTAGATTAGTGATTGTCAGGGGCTAGAAATAGAGAACACGAGCAGTCACTGCTAATGCATATGGGGGAAGGGTTCTTTCTGTGATGGTGTAAATGTTCAAAAATTAAATAGTGATGGTGGTTGTACAAATTTTGAATATGCTAAAAACCATTAAATTTTACAACATGAAAGGTTGAGTTTTAAGATATGTGAATTATATCTCAATAAAGATAATGTTAGATGAAAATATATTTTCATGATAGTCATGTTTATATTTAAATTTTTTGAATTATATATCAAAAACTTAATTTTTTTCAATATTATTCTTTTGTTATAAGAAAAGTTTTTACTCATGTAATACTAGAGTAGATTCTTACTGCCCAAATCCTTGAAGAAAATTCTGTAGTCAGTCTATTTTACAGAACATGGAAAGGGTGATTACCAGTAACCCATTATTAAAAACATTGAAATGATTTTCAAGTTCCTGGCCATCCAAAGTTGCAGTTAGGAATTCCAATTTGAACCTGACTCCTTTTCCTTTGTAGATACCCTGTTTTTTCTCTATGAGAGTGTTTCAGATTCTCTTGAAGTTCAGAAATTTCAGCTCAACCTTGTCTTACTTCATCAACATTGTTTTCTCTTGAATATCTCTGAGAATATTAATTATAGTGAGATCAAATGAGCCATGGACTTGCTGCAGAATATACCTTCTTAGGGATCACAAATGACAGCTGTTTGGCTAGCTGCTGACTGTAGCCCTGCTCAGTATTTTTCATTTCCCTCTTAATGTTCTATCAAACACTGGTTACCAAAGGCTTGCCTTCAACAAGCTCCATATTCCAGGTGATTAACTGTGATAATATAAATAGTTATTTTACCATTGTATGGTTTCGACTGCCAATACCTTATTTTTCACTGGTAATAAAGTTATCACTGTCTTTAGAAGAACCCCAAGTCAAATAATAACACTTAAATTCCCGAGGTTTTATTTATTTCATGAACATTTTTCTGTACCAAATATTGTATCAGAAAAGATATTAGTAGAGGAAGTAGAAACCACTCTAGGTAGTTTATTCTGAAAGGAAATTTGGTGCATGCAAAATCATTTGAAAGACTGGGGGAAGTGAAGATCAGGGATACAATGTGGCTTTTAGTTTCAAGACGATACAATGTAGCTGTGATCTAGAAGTCAGAAAACAAGAGCAGCTATTGCTGCTGACCTTTTCCAGAACTGCCCCTCCACTGTGACCTTATACCTTTGCAGGTAGAAGTTAGAAGGTAGATTCTATTCTCATTTATAATGCAGCTTTCTTTGAGGTTGCTACAGCTAAGAGGTCTGTGTCTCCCTTTCACCTTCTAAATCTCATGATGTACATAGAGACCTGATATATCTGAATCATATAATTGTTCTAAAGATTTTTAAAATTTTAACTCTTCTCATGTTGTTAGTTTTACTAAAATATTTAATGATTCTTGGTTGTCTATATGTCTGTGTACATAGATTGTGTGGTATTGGTAACCAGAACTTATATACTTTGCCTAAATAAGGCCTTTTCACCTGGCAGATATGAACACAGGTTCTATTTGTAGATATCCTTGCTCTGATGGTTGTGTGTGGGGAAAGAACGTTGGTGGCGTAGGAAGGATGCACGTGAATAGCCTCTCCTTTCTGGTGTGTGAGTAGTTTGTATGCTGAGTCTTCCTATGTCTCTTGACAGTTCATAATCACTGGGCTCACTCTTTCTTTCTCCCTTAAATCTGGTGCCCATTTTGGTAAATTTCTAGTATCAGACTTGTTACTTAGTAGAACTGAACTTCGTTTTATTCTGGGAAGAAACACTGTTTTCAGTTGCTCAGAAAACAAGATTGCTATGTGGCTTTTTTCCTTTGAATGGATTACCCAGCTTGTTGTCCAAGTCTGCCCTTTCCACAGGCCTCATTATCGCCCATCTGAAGGTTTTATGGAGAATTTACTGGAAAAACTCATTCGGTGACTCCTCTCTTTCACTTGGATAAGATTATTAGCTCTTTGGTCTGGTGGGTTTTGTTGGCAGTCTGAGCCCTTGTCCACGACTGTCAAAATTCTTCAATAGCCCTCAAAAGTTTGCTGGTGAGACTCCTCTCAGGTTTACAGCAGTACTATTATGGCTTTATTTCTATTTGTATATTTGTGATTTCAGTGAATTTTGGGGAGGGTAGAAAGGTAATTTAGATGTTCAATTACCTGTTGTGAACCAAACCTATTACCCTTAGACTTAAAACAAACTGATTTACACTTTTCTGATGCTCAAAAAAGTTAATCAGGATCTACATCGTCTCCCTCAAACCAGGTAAAACAATTCAATTTTTGTTTTCATTTCTCTTATTTTACCTTCCCCAAGCACCCCATCTCCTTACCTCCAAACTTCTTAGATTCAGTTCCATTCGTAAGAAAGAAGGTTTACTAAGTAGGTTTTTAAAAAACTTTGGAATGGAAGTTTCTACTGCACAACGGAAAGGTTTGAAGAGGCACGTAGCAGTGGTAGTTTGGGTCAGATGGCTAGAGGTTCAGAGACATTGGGAGGGTTTACATTTTTAGCAGTGATGAGGAAAACAGAAAGATGAGGTGGCAATATAACTGGTACAAGTACTGTTATGGAGGAATGTCCCGGGGGCATTAGAGGTCATCCAGCTTTGGAGGAATCTGACCAGTCACGCTCCCTTAGCCCTGGGCATTTGCACATGTCCTTTCCTTGGTCTGGAACACCTTTGTCTCCTTTTCTCCCTTCTCCAGGCCAGTCCAGACACTTTATGTCTGGATCTAAATATAAGTTTCTCCAGGAAGCTCTCCCTGGGTGCCTCCTCTCTTCTATGCCTGTGTATTTTCTCTCTGGTAGCCCTTCCTACAATGTACAGCGATTGTTTGTATCAACTACACCCTAAACTCTGGAAAAGGAAAAGACAATGACTGTCTTGCAGAAAAGTCCAACCTCTATGTAATCATCCCATAAACTGTACAGCACACACATTTACTATTGGGTTGGCCCAAAAGTTCATTTGGTTTTTTCCCATAAGATGGCCCTAGTAAGGCTTAGTTGTCTTTAACTTCATTCAAAACAATTTTATTACATTTTATTATGACAACTGTCATATCAGTGTGCATTAAGAAAGCTTATCAAAATTGGTGAATTTTTGTGTATCCATTTTCATATTGAAGATGGAAGAAAATAAGCAACATTTTTGGGCATATTATGTTTGATTATTTCAAGAAAGGTAAAAATGCAACTGAAATGGAAAGAAAAAGATTTGTGCAGTGTATAGAAGAGGTGCTGTGACCGATTGAATGTGTCGAAAGTGGTTTTGGTAAGTTTCATGCTGGAGATTTCTCTCTGGATGATGCTTCATGGTTGGGTAGACCAGTTGAAGTTGATAGTGATCAAATTGAGATATTAATTGAGAACAATTTAACCATGCAGGAGATAGCTGACATACTCAAAATATCTAAATCAAAAAGTTATTGGTGAAAATGAAAAATGTGTCTTTTATTTTACAGAAAAAAAAACGTGAACTTTTTGTCCAACCCAATATTTTTCAAATTTAGTGTTATATAATTTAATTCTAATTTATAAAAGCACTAAACATGATTCTTCAAAGAGTAAGCTCCATTACTGCATTATATGATTTGATTCCTACACATTTAATTTAAAGTCTTTCATAGCAGTGTATTTTCTCATGTAATGAACATTGCCCTATTATCAATGCATACTTGTGGAATAAACAAACTCCAGATGTCTCACTGGGGTAAAGGGGAGCAGACCAGGAGCAGAGCTGTCTAGCTAGAGAGGGGTCTGGTCCCAGGTGTTGCCTCCTAGCCACGCTGTGCTGCTTCATAATTGAGCTGTATACTCCTGAGTTGTTCCACTGCCACACTACATCACAATTGAGCCATGCGCACTGAATAAAGTTTCATTCGTCACTGCACCCCAAACTGGAGATTCCTGTTGATATTGAATTAGCTCCAATGACCATCCGGCCATCTGTTGACAAAAGACTGCCGTGTCTGGTTGTACATACTGTCCTGTTGTTACGAGTTTAAAAACTCATTTTAATAAATAAATTCTCTAAGTGGATACAAGACACTATTTCACATTCCTGTGGACACACATTTTCGATTAATGCACAACATACTTGCAAGAGGGAATATTTTCCCCTAGGCGAATTATCTCTTTCTCATAGTACATAAAAATATTATGTATATTTTATTTGTGTGGAAATGTCTGTCCGCACTACAATGCTTGAAACAATAGTTAATATAATTAAATGGATGATTTCCCCTCTGTTAGAGCTGTATTTATCAAAGCAGCAATCAAACAAGGTCTAATGCTATTCTCACGTTACCCACTTCCAGAATTTAAAAATTTCCCAGGTATCTAGATATTTTAAAGCATGTACTTTATGGAAGCAGCAGCAGAAGAGGTGGTATTATGTTGTTGTTGTTTTTTTATAGTGACTTAAGTTAGCAAATATCCTTTCATGGAAAATGAATTCTGAGTGAATCCTTAAAACCACGAACCACACCTGTCCCCTCCCCTCCCCCGAGATTTGGACTGAAGGTGGAGCCTCAGGGATTTGTGGGCGGAGCCGCGCAGGGTCTGGGAAGGTTCTCGGTTCCTTCCGGTACTAATCGGCTCCGCTCGGCTAGATCTCTGCTCAGTCTCCGCTCGCTGTCGGCTCCTCTTCGGCTCCGCCCGGTTCCGCGCTGGGAGGGCGAGTGGCTGCGAGCCGGGCGCAGGCGCCGTCAGCTCCTGCTGCACTTGGGGCCCGGCTCTGCCTCGCGTTTTCACTTCCTTCCCTCCCGAGCTGTATCCGGGTCGTTGCTTTCCCTATTGTCTCAGCAATCGGCCTCGGACTGTGCAAATTATTTTTTTTCTGTTGCTTTTGGTGCAGGCTAATAAAGTTTTTCTTTCTTCCTTTTTTTTTTCCCCTAACAGTTTTAACGGGGGATATTAACTCTCCAGGCCTGCCGGGTTGGCCACGCTGCCTGGAGCGGAGGGCGCCGGTGCCGGGGGAGCGCCGTGGGAAGGGGGCGCGAGCGGCCGGTCCGGCTCGGAGAAGACCGGGGGGCGGGCCGGGGGGTGGGGTGCGGGCGGGGACTGCAGGGGTGCACTTGGGATGCCCCGATCCGCTCGGCGGCACCGCCGATTTTAAGTAGCATCTTTCCGATCTGTTTCCGCGGTCTCAGTCCCCGACCTCGGCGCTGCCTGGGCTCTCGCAGCCTCTCTAGTTCTCCTCCAAACGACCACCTCACGGATTCCTTAGTAAGTGTCGCAGGCCCCCTCGGGAGAAAACCGTTTCAGCTCTTCCAGAAGTCAGAGCCGGTGGGACACCAGGGCGGGGGTTGGGGCGCTCCGTGGGCTCTTCCCCTTCACGGTCCGCGGGAATGATCGCGGCTTCTTTTATTCCTTGGGCTTTGCGTTTTCTTTCTATTAATTGTCACGGTGTCTAAATGAGGGATTACGAGCAAGTCACCGAAACATCACAAGGTGTGCAAGGGGGTCAGCTTCGATTTCGGCTTCGCCTCACCTCGTGGCTGGAGCTGTCCGCCTTGCGGCCCGGCCCTGGCGAGCCCGCGTTCCCACCCCAACCTCCCCCAACACCTTTTGCTGAGAAGTGAATTAGATAAAGATTCTCTGCACGAGGTCTTCTGTACCTTCCTTCAGCACCACAGCCCTCCCCTGTGCTTGGTGTGATTTTGAATGACGCTGTATTTTTTCCCCCCTTAACAGTGGATCGCAGCTCCAAGAGGAGGCAGGTGAAGCCTTTGGCAGCTTCTCTGCTAGAAGCTCTCGATTATGATAGTTCAGATGACAGTGATTTTAAAGTTGGAGATGCCTCAGGTAAATGTTTCTCTCTTCCCTTTCTCAGATTTCTGGAGTTGGGTTTATTTTTAGACTTTTTTTTTTTTAAGGATTGGTTTTGATTAAAATGCCAACTTAAAGTTTAAAGCACATAAATGTCATTTATTTTGTCCATTTGATTTCCCACATTTCCCTAAGATCCTGTCACTAGGTTCTGTCCTTACCTCTGTTTCTGTTGATACTTAGATAATGAGCGGGCAGAGGACTGATTCCAAAGATACAAAAACATTTCCTCTATTTTTTACTTGAAAATATATTTATGCTTATTTCATGGATGGAGGGAAAGTTGAGAGATATCACTGGGTAGAGTAATATCCTGAGAGTAATGTGAGGCATGAACTGCTCTGAGCAGGGTTCTTCTCTTTCCAGATCACTTGGTACTCTCAGGGGAGTTTCACTTTTTGTGTTATTAGTTCCCTTACCAGAATAAAACTGACCAGAGAAAGGAAGTTGTGCTTCCTAGTAGCTGCTGGACCCTGTGGATTGGGCCTTTCAAAAGTCTCTTGAGATGTAAAACATGCATGCTTGCTCTATATTTTGTGATTTTTTAAAACAATGGACTTTTTTAAAAGGTCATATATTCACATTGTACAAAATTGGAAAATATAGAAAAGTACGGTATACTTTGTATCTTCTGTTCAATGTAACTCATATAGAGAGAAATACATCTGAAGTTTTTATTGCAGGAATTTGGGAAATGGACACAAATTATGTTAAAATGTCTTATATGAAAAATACCAAGATGCACATGAACAATAAAAATTACTTATGATTCTGCTCCTTTTGAGTGGAAATTTAAATAAAGTGAGAAATGAAAGCCCTTCCAATTTCATCCCTTTAACAGTTTAAAAATACTCTTCCAATGAATTTTCCATGTTTAGTCATATCTCTCTCCTTGCTGGCCTGCCTTCCTTTCTCTTCCTTTTCCTTGCTAGGGATGATGGGAAAGGATGAAGTTAGGTTGTGTTTTCATTATTACATTTGAGAGCACCATCCATCAGAATTCGCTTGTGATTTCCTGAGAACTTTTGTTTCTATACTCTCATTTAATTTTTGATACAACTTAGTGAAGGAGATGTTATTTTATATATGACAGAGAAATTGAGTTTAAAGAACTTGCATGACGTCACTCAGGCCATAATAGATCTAATCCATACCTTTCAATTTCAAAATTTACAGTCTTTTCTCTCCTTAGATCCTAAAAAGAGATAGGATGTTATCTCAAACTGAAACTACTTGGATGTTGTGATGACTAATTGAGGTCACTCCCAGTAATCAAAATAAGTTTATCTTGATTGCTTTTTTTAACCTTTGCTGCTCTTTTTATCTTCCATTTAGTTGATTCACTGATGCTTGGTACTTCCAAAGAAGAGAAAGAATGGGAAGGGCAAGGAGGTGTAAAATCCAAACGTACTTTAGTTCTCTTGGTGAAACCTTGGCAGAGAAGAATATTCTTTATGTTGTTTTGGTTTATTATGATCCAGATTGTAAAGTGTGACAAAAATAGCCGAGTCTCAGAAATTATGACTTACTTGAATACCTTTCTAAGAAAAACTCCAAAGCTTAATTTCTTTAGGTATTGCATAATTATTTTTGTGGCAATGAATTCTGATTTTGTAGATTTCTTTTCTTTTTGCTTATTGAGATGAAGTCATTCACAAGTATCACTTTTACAAGGCTTAAAATAATTTAATGGTACAAACTACTTTCTCAAAATAATTTATGGTATCAAGCTAAATAGAGATTCCTGACTTTGTTAAATCTCAATCAGAGTTGATGGGAATTATCTATTATTTGTGGTCAGTGGTAGGATGAGTTTTGTTAGCTGATAATTGTATTTAAAAAAATCTAAAGGTACTAAAAATCTATATACTTTTCTGTTCCCTCTTGTCATAATATCTAGTTGGCTGTACTTGTAATTTACTTTCCTGGCCTCTGGGGTTATTAAATTTGTGACCCCAGGTCAAAATTTATCTGTGCAGTTTTTGATGTTATCGTAAATAAGAGTTCAGTAGAAAAAAATTTTCTTTAAAATAGTTCATAGTCAGTAGAAATTGAATGTTATTTCCTGCTGTTGGTTGAGGCGCAGTGGTGTCTCACATAACTGAGGTGTTGGCTCATTCTAGATAACCCGTGATTCCTGTCTGAATCTTTTCTCTGCTTGAGATAGTGGACTCTTACATGAAATAAGACATTAGATTCGTCACTGGTTCTCAAACATGTTAACATTGTGGAATCCCAAGCCTACTTATGATTAGGAGATTAAATTGAAAGTGGAAATATAGTAGGTAACCATTTGTCGACCATAGCTTCTTTCAAATTTCTAGAAATTACTCACTGAACGAACTACTGACTTCCTTAGAACTTGATGTTAAAGTGCTTAGCTTGATTGGCTTCAATTTTTATCTGAATTCTGTACATCAGTCTCTTCTGATCTTTATTTTGAAATCTGAAATTCGGACACAAAACTTCACATTTGTGTTGGGCTTTAAGAATAAATATAGACAATTCTATAGACAAATGTTGTATTTAAGACCCTTGTAGGTAAACATAATTTTATTCATGTGTTTCTCAGATGATAAAATTGAAAAAGATGAATATTGCTTAAAAATTATCTGTCAAAAAAATTGGCAAGTTAATAATTATAAGCCTTGCCCTGGCCAGGTAGCTCAGTTGGTTGGAGCATCATCCCCATATGCTAAGAGTGTAGGTTTGATCCCTGGTCATGGCACATACAAGAATCAACCAATAAATGCATAAATAAGTGGAACAGAAAATCGATGTTTCTCTGTCTCTGTCTGTCTGTCTCTCCTTTCCTCTCTAAAATCAATAAATAAAAATTAAAAAGTAATTATAAGCCTCTACAATTACAAAATTATGAACTGAAAGTAGATTATCTTCTAACTCTAATGTGAGGGTAGAGCTAAATTTCTCACTTTTGACTTAGAAGAGTCAATAAATAAATTTAAAAATTAATAAGTGCTAAAATGGCATGTAAGTATATTAGATTTATGTGAGAAACACCAGCAAAACCATGTATGGTAATGTTAGATGAAAGCATACAAAATTACCAGTTTTTTTAAGATATAAAACTGTCAAATATTGGCAATTTCATGGTTTGGCCTAGTTAAAGTGGTTATACTTGAGACTTGGACCTGGGATCAGGGCCGGGATAGATTACATTTAGTAATCTGCTGTGTAAATGGAATCTTTCTGGAGAAAAGTACATGTATTACTTTCACTAAACAAGACAAAATAGCAGTGTTATGTCCCCCAATTCTCTGGCCAAAGTAAGATGGTTAACTTTATATCTTAAGTCATAGTTAGGTTGATTGGATGAAATTGTCAGAAAGTAATTTAACTGGAGGATTCAGGCTGAGCCTGTGCTTTGGTATTATTTTGTGCTTAAGCTGACCTTCAGTGGGTTAAGATATGTTCATTGATTATCTGTAGTTTTGCCTAAAGGCACTTCTGGATGTTACGGTGAATTCACAAAGAAATAGTGATGATATTAGGATAAATAGATGAAATAATGGATAGATGATAAAAAGCATGATTGATCACTTACAGAGCTCAAGGTCTTTCAAAGGATATGGGGCTACTTTAGACTGGAGTGATTTAGCAGATTTCATTGAGGACACAAGAGTTAAATTGGAAAATGGAATCTTGATGGGGAAACATTAAGTGTTAAAAGTGTAGAGGCTGGAAAATGTTGTTTATTAATCTTAGATCATGACTAAATGAAAGAATAGAAGAGATGAGCCTGGGGAAGTAGAATGAGGTCACATTGAGGCTTTATTTGCTAGACCACAGTTTCTTAATCTCAGCACTATTAACATTTTGTGTTGGATAATTCTTTGTTGTGGAGACTTGTCCTGTGTATTGTAGGATGCTCATCAGTATCCCTGTTTTTTCCTTACCAAACGCCGGTAGCACCTTTCCAACCTAGCACCCCCTCAACCCTTGTCCTTTCATGGTCACCATTGTCTCTCGACACTGCCAAATGTCCAATGGGCACAAAATTGTCACAGTTGGAACTAGAGGGTAAGTTATGTTGGCTGATTGGCTTTTTAAATAGAGCTATACGACACAGGTGGCAAACACAAGGCCTCTGGGCCGAATCTGGCCCTCCACCTTGTTTTCTACCTGGCGCTGCTGAGCTCTCGCTTAACTGTTCAGGCGTAGTTACATTTATACAGTCCTAAAATGACATTCAGCCCTTTGAAGGCAACCGCAAGGCTGATGTGGCCCCCCAGTGAAAATGAGTTTGACACCCTTGCTGTACAGGGTTTGTCAAAATGGTCACAGGATTATAACTGAATAACCAGTAGTGTGGTGATCCATCTATTGTCTGTTGTGTATAGTTATAATACTAATCACTGTTGGGCTACATCAATGACCAGAATAATTAAATAATTAGATTTGATGAGCCAAGATGATACTTTATATTGCAAAGCTAACATACAACTCTGGTTTAAATGATACTGTTTTATTTTTTTTTACTTTGTTTTGGTTTCGGTTTTATTGTTTGATATTTATCATGGAGAGAACTGAAGCATTGAATATTGTGAAGGGATTCTTGAAGGTTGGTTTTTTTAATTCTGTAACTGTAAAAAACTCTTTAACTTTCGGTTAAGTTGAAATAGCGATTGATTGGAGAGATTTTGATATAGTGTGTGTGTGAGAAAGGTTACCTTTTGTTTAACTGAATAGAAAGTAAGGGATTCAATTTTAAATATTTTTTTCTAGTATAACAATTTTTCTTACAGACTTAGAATTCACTGGTCCCTATGCCTAAGATTAGCTATATTTGAAGTATTTAGATTATTTCTCTAGTCTGTTCTTTTTTTTTCTTTTCAGGGTATAAGAGTGGTAGGTTTGGAACATGGCAGAGAGTCTATGTTTGCATTTTTAGTGATAGGACATTTTTCTTTGCAGCCTACACAAATATAGATAGCCAAGGAGTCGTATTTTCTCACTGCCACTATTACCAAGCTGTGCTTTTAACTAAATATTTTTATCTCCATCCCTCAAGTGCATATGTACCAAAAAGAAGTGATGACTAATTAGATGAAGTTATTTTTCAGAGATCAAAGGAAAAGAAACTTTGACATATTCCTGAGTGGAGTATGGCTAATATGTTATATTTGGGGAAGGCAGGGTTGGGTAAGCTATGAGGATTAGGATTTGTGGCAGAATCTCACAGTTTTCTAATGATATGTCAACAAACATATAGCACTTAAATCTTTTAAAATTTGCATTCTCTTCAGGCATGATTATAAAATAAAAACAATTAAATTTCCCTCTGTTTTGAAAACTAATGAATTGATTTGTGTTGGCAACAACTACTAAAACAAAATTTGAAAATTCTTGATGTTTGTAAAATTTACTAGTAGTGCAGTTGAATTCCTTTCAGTTATGATCCAGTAACCCACATTTGTGCTGCAGTTTAATCTTCCTTTAGTATCGTTATGGTTTTATTGGTAAAATAATTAGGAGTACTTCTTAGGTAATTCTAGAAAGGTTTCTCGAAGATTAGTCCAGAAGAAAAGTGCCCTTTCTCCATTGCCCTGCCCTCTTAATTGTAACATTGCTTGCAAGGTGTTCACTTCTCTTTAATGAGAGTGCACAAAGATTCCTTTCTGTCTTAGAAGTGTTTGGTCAACTCTGCTCATGATTTAATAGATCCTTATCTAAGAATTACTAGAAATTACTATTTTTCTTTACCAGAGGTAGTTTTTCTTGGTAGGTTAGGTTTAATTGTTGTGAGTGGTATTAAAAAAAATCAGAATTTTCTTAATGATTTGTAGGGCTATTGAACAGAAAGAAGTCACCTTTTTGTGAGTGATACTGGGCCCACATACTTTCTGGAATCCAAGAAGCTAACAAATCCAGACGTGTTTGCTAAGCTTGGCACAAGGCTATTTGATGATAAAACCTGACTGGTACAGATAGGAGTTTATTTGTAGTGTTTATTTATCATACTTGTAAATATTTGTACGTTTAACTGCAGAAATTTATGCAAGATTGTTTAGGATGAGAGTGTTTTTTCACAACAGTCCTGATTAAGCTATGGCTACCTTCATGATAATCTAGAGACTGACAATGATTTTATAAGATCAGTTGACATATGCCAAATGTTAGTCTTATTTTTTCAAATGTACTTTTAACTAGCAGGATATTTTTTAAAACAGCCATTTGTAAAGGATTTCTGAGCTATTTAAATACCAGGTACTAATTGTGGACAACTTTCTTTTCTATTTAATGCCCAATTAATAATACAGGCTAAGGCTGGTTAGCAGAAATTAAAGGATGTGGAATCATAGACTTTTTTTATCATTTATTATAACCCTTTTCTTGGTTATTGGATTTTACTATTGGTATTAGCCATGACCTGACTATGACTGGTTTGTTTCCCACTTTCTCCTTTTTTCTCCTTATCCCTCTCCCCAGATTTTTAGATTTTTATTTATTTGATTAGGCATAAAGATGATTAAGTTACTGAACAGTACTGGGGTGAGAGGGCCTGGGCTGTGCTAGGCAAGAATGGAAGCAACTTGCCAGAAGGCTTATAGTCCTACGTGAACTCCGTCATGTCCTTAGCCTATATTTTTAGTGACTACTATGGACGCTCATTTCCAAGATGGCTCAGTTCTTTAAAAAATCATTAATTTCTTTCAATCTAGGGGATCTAGGAGTTACTGCCTAGAATTTTTGAAAGTTTAGGCAACCCTTCTATTTGATATCCTAATAAGTATCCTAATAAACAGAAAAATTGATAACTTCTCTTACACCTTCCATTTTCTGTGCCATTGCTGCTGTCTCTTCTCATCTGTGTCCTTGGTGCTTCTAAAATTGATTGCCATATTAGGGATGTGATACAAGTTGACCAACATAAATATCTATGTTTAATTTTTGTGGGTAAAGCATGAAATGATAAAGTTTTGGGGGCCAGGATGTTCTTGTTCTGATTGTGACTCAGTGCTTTGAAGTCCATAAAGTTTATGAAAGGAAGACACAAGGGAAGAAAAACTTGGTGTGTAGTCTCTTATAGTTAAATTAAAATAAAAATCAAGTACCCACTTTAAAAAGAAATGATAATTTACTTTTAGCAATCAAATGCCTCTAGGGTACCAGATATAGCATGTGTTACGACAAAACAGTGCTCCTCTTTTTAAAGCATATTTTAATTTAGCGTTACATATATTCATCTCCATTAGTACTATATTGAGCTAAACCCATTACACCAACTTCATTGATTTATTATTTAATCAGGTTAGTAATGTCTGCCATCCTTTGACTTCAATTTGTTTACATTGTTTTGCAAGTTACTCGCAGATTCTGGTGGTCTCATTTGTGTCAGCGTTGTGTGTGTGTGTGTGTATGTATATACATATGTGTGGTTTTCTTTTCTCATGTTTTCAACAGATTCTGAAGGGAGTGGTAATGGAAGTGAAGACCCCTCAAAGGACAGTGGAGAAGGTTCCTGTAGTGATTCTGAAGAAAATGTTTTGGAGGAAGAACTGAGTGAAGACATTAAAGTGAAAGAAGAACAACTTAAACATTCTGCAGAGGAAGAAATACTGTCATCCGAAAAACAGTTAGTTAAACCGGAAGAGAAGGAGGACGACGAAAATGGAGAGAGACCTAGAAAGAAAAAGGAAAAGGAGAAAGAGAAGGAGAAGGAGAAAGAGAAAGAGAAGGAGAAAGAAAAAGCAACAGTATCTGATAATGTGGCTGCTCCTGCCGCTGCCCCCTCACCAGCCACGAGGCCTCCGGCTGCTAACACATCTCCTTCAGTCCCCAGTACAACAGCAGCTACAGAGGAACAAGTCAGTGAGCCAAAAAAGTGGAACCTTCGTCGAAATCGACCTCTCTTGGATTTTGTGTCCATGGAAGAACTGAATGACATGGATGACTATGACAGTGAAGATGACAATGACTGGCGACCTACTGTAGTAAAGAGGAAGGGAAGATCTGCATCTCAGAAAGAAGGAAGTGATGGAGACAATGAGGATGATGAAGATGAGGGAAGTGGGAGTGATGAGGATGAGAATGATGAAGGCAATGATGAAGATCATAGCAGCCCTGCCAGTGAAGGGGGTTGCAAGAAAAAGAAGAGTAAAGTTCTTAGCAGAAACAGTGCTGATGATGAGGAACTGACCAATGATAGCCTGACATTATCTCAAAGCAAGAGTAATGAGGTAGATCAACCCAATTTTTATGATATCTGTCTGTCTGGGGAAAAGGGAATTCTCTAAACCATTCTACTAATTATATTGAGTGGCTTCCTTGAAATCCTATTTATAGACGTTGTGGGAGTGAATGAGCGCCCTAACTGTAGCATTTATTCATTTGACCAGCCAACCTTTATTGAGTACCTACTGTTTGTCACCGTTCTCAAGGAGTTCACAATCATCGTTCTCAAGGAGCTCACAGTCTATATATTTAGAGGAATATTTTTATATCCCTAGACTTGGGAAATGGTAGGGGTTTTCTTTCCCCATTCTATTCTCTAGTTCATAGGACTGCTGAATGGTGCTAACTGGATTATGAGAAAGGTCACTTCTCTTTCAACTTAGTTATATTCATATCCACATAAAAGGTGAGACTTTTAGAATACTTTAGAGCAGAACAACAAACAGCTTAACGATTGTCTCAGACTTTTAGAAATTCATTTTCAAGGTTAATCTCTTCACCAATTGTAGCACCATCATCTGAATAGTCACCAAATCTTTGCTTTAGATGCATTGGAGTAAGTGCAACTATATGTTTACATGCATTTAGTAAATACGTTCTCTCCACAAAGAAATGAAAACAAACATTTCTATCATAAAACAAACATTTCTGTCATAAAACTACAGTAATGACTCAGTTCTTCCACTTGAAGTTCTACTACTGAAAGTTAGGTTTATCCATTGGGCCCGAGATGCAACATTCAAGACTCTTCAGCCAAACACACCTGTGTCTCTTTGTCTGTGTGTTTATGTATATGTTTCTCTTCAA
>VMDR010017379.1:0-20170 GCA_007922815.1 Macrotus californicus
CCCAAGACACTTGGCTTTGACTAAATACAAACATAGGATTTCAATCATAGATGCTAAAAATCATTTATTTGTAAGTGAAGCGTATAAGCTATAGATAGAAGGTAGATAGATCTCAGTGGAGTGTAGCTATAGGGAGCAAAAGAAAAACAGAAGGAAAGGAAGAAAGGGAGGGAGGGAAGAAGGGAGAAAAGAAAAAAGGTTGAGAGAATAAAAAAGAACATAGTACTTTGAAAATTTATGCAAAACATGCACAAATTATTATTTTTTGTACTCTTTACCTAAGAGAAATTGCCTCACATGTTCATAAAGAGTTCCAGGATGAGCCCGGCAGAAATGTGTGTGGAAGTGAAGAGTGTGGGGGGATTTTGAGTGTCCATAATCTGGGAAATCGAGTAGGTAAAATGTAATCAACTGTTAAATACTCCACGTGCAGCATTTGGGGGTGGAGCTTCAGATGTGCACATGGCTGGATCTGAGACACAGAGCACGGAGTGGGAAAACAAAGAGGGACCTGTTACACTGCACTGATGTAAATTAAAATATGTGCTCACACACAGCACGAATTGTTCAGGAATGCATAAAAGCAAAATTAAATAAATGCATTTAAATTTAAATTAAACTCATTTGTGATCAAGACAATGAAACTAAGCAAAAACAACAACAAACAAATCTGCATTTGTTATTCCTCAGAGTAAGATAATGTTTAGGTTTGAAACAGATGGAAAATGTCCAACACTTTTCATTTCCTGTTTAGATTTATTCCCCAGAAAACACAAGTGACTTTCTACTTCAGGACAAAGCAGGAACTTGAACTCAGAGTTGCTGATGCTCCATCACACACGGTCTCCTGATCACACGGTGCTCCCCTTTTCCTGTCACTTTCTTTAAGAAAACCTCGATCTTGTTTTGATACACATTCGATGACTTTAAACTTTTAGATTTCTTTAGCTTGAAAAAAGCTTTGCAAGTGACAAAAGGGTCTTCCTAGAAACTAATAAACAAGAATGATTAAGAAATTTGTTTATGTCACTCTATATATTTACTTCTTACGTTTTCTTGAAGTGCTTTTCTACCTGAACTTATATTAAGCAGTTTATGTTGGGGATTGTGGACAAACTTTTGGAAGGAAAGGCTTTTGACAAGATTTTAATTGTGTGTGTATATGTGTATGCATGTGTATATATACGCATGTATGAATATACATATATACTCATGTACATGTATATGTAAATGTATATGATATATATACACACATATATATGCACACACACACACACCTAGACATCAAGTTAAACACCTCAATTTCCTCCCATTCAAAACTAGGAAATTCAAAGGTACATAAAGTAATAATTTCAAATTAAAACCAACATAATGAAATATGTTAATAATATTAAAATGTATAATTCAATAAAATGTCATTATATCTATTAGAAAATTTCTACTAGACCATGATGACCTAAAGTAATAACAATGTTAAATCTACAGAGAAATTAATTCTCAAAATGTGCAACTTTTTCCATCCCAGGATATGATTCAAACCATTTCGGAGCACTTTTCTGTTAGAAGGTGAGAGAGTTCAGAGGGAATTTAATATGAAACTGTGGTTAGGAAACCAAAAGCTGACCTTATTTTTCTTGAAAAAGCCAAAGCATAAGGGACCTCAAATTATACACCTTATCCAAACCCCACACCTAAAGCAACACTGCGACCTCTCCTAAAGTCGTCTGGGGACGCGGACTCTGAAGTTATTTGCAAAACGGTTTCGTAATTGAAATTTTAACATCACTTTCTAAGCAGCCCTTCTCTTCTTGGGTGTCCAAAGTGGGCCACAGGCACTTCCAGGGTGTGAGGTCTCTTGCTCATGGGGGTCCCAGAACAGAGTGGGAGGGCTTCACACCACAAATATCAAACTCAAGGTTTCCTCCCTTTGGAGAAGCAGAATGACAAATTGTAATGATGACTAGAGATGACTCTGAATCCCCTGATGCTGAGGAGGACCCTACCCCTAGTCCCCCTCATTGGCCTATGTGAGACCTCATGGAAAATTCTTAGCTCTTCCGTGGTACCCATACCTACAGGATAATACACCAATAGCAATCTGGAGAGGTCACAAATCCCCCAGAGCTGAGCCTAGTCCAGGTTTCCGAGTTTTGACAACCACACATTTTGGTGAGTTCATGAGTCCTCTGGTGGGAAAACAATATTTTATTTTTTAATTTAAAAATTCAATAATCACAGAACTGTGTTGAGGACAGAAACTCAAACTTTGAAAACTCTCTTTGAGAGAAAGCAGGTCTTCTTCCTGTTTTTTTTTGATGCAAGGTTTTCAGTGGAGAAACCAAACCAAAAAATAACCCCCCCCCAAAACAAAAACACTATATTTCTTCATCTCAGTCCATTTCCTGGAATTGGCTACATCCAAAAAACACAGAGTCGAGCCACCACAAGAAAGGCTTTTGTACTGGAATTCCAAGCCAGGCACCAACCAAAGCCTGCTGCAAACCCCGTGGGAAAAGTGTGTTGTAAGGTTTCCCTTCCAAGAAGCTCGGCCCATCATTTGAGTCAGCAGGTGATTCAAGATCATCCGCCATTCGTTATAGTTTTTTTATTATTTTTAAAAGAGGACTTACCTGTATAGTCTTAACAATATCGTTATGAGAATTCTACTCCTAAAAGGTACTGCTTCAAATGTAACCATGTCTGAAAACAGAATCCCCTTTTATTTTCTTAAGTGTTCTTCAACCACCAAGACTCTAAAAACACCATAACCTATCTTTACTACATCTCAGAGTTAGGCAAAGCCTTTGTAGAAATGGGGGGGATTTTATAATTCACACTTCGGTTTCATATACTTTTCTGGGTATATGGGAGCAGACGATTATAGACATCACAGAAACTCAGGAAAGAGACAGAAAGACCACCAGGGTATGTGGTGAACGGGGAACGACAGTGGGTCTGCACTCACAATGTGGCGGTCTGCTCTGGGTCCGTTCACTGCCCAGCCCGCCCTTTTGTGTTTCTCTTTGAAGCCATTTGCTTGACCTGCATTCCTTTCCCCGGCCCTTCCCTGACATCGCCCCTGTGCCCCACAGTCTTTACTAAGATTTCTACAGAGCCAGGCAGTAGCTCCCAATGATCATATATATCCAGTATCTCTGCATAGACACACGATCACCTTTCCATGTTTTAAAGGTGTTTAAATCTTCTAGTAAACAGGACCAGGTGAAATTCTGATGAACTTTGAAGTGGTTCCTTGAATGACATCTCATAAAACCACGAGCTAATGTTCCCCACTTCTGTACGCACAGCTGTGCCAGCCCCACGAACTCACATCCTCTTGACCCAGTCTGGAGAATCAGTCTGAGTAAATCATATCCAGGTTTAGCCTGGCCCCAGTAGATGCCCGGTTGACACCCTCTTCCCCACATATTATCTAATGCCTTTTTTCTTCTGGATTTTCATCTGCGTATTTTCTGTTGGGTTATTATTTCCATCAGCATTTTCAAGTGACTCTCATTCTTCAAAAGTTCATTCTAATCACATGTCCCCAGTTACTACTCATCAGGTTCTGTGCTTGAGCTACTCACCTTTGCTCCTTCACTTCCCACTCCCTTTAACCTTGGGGGCCTCCAGTCCACTGAGTGTGCTTTTGTTAAAAGACTGGGAAACTTCATGTTGTTAAATCCAATGCAGAATTTTTAATTCTCCTGTTTAAACCTTTCAGTAGTATTTATGAAGTTTCCTCTGTCTCTCTTTTTGTGAAAACTCTCTCTTTCGTAGTCTCTTATGGCACCATATTGTCTTGTTTTTCCTTCTGCGTCTTTAGTTATTTTTTTATTCATTTTTCTCTTCTATTTTTTCTTCCCTTCCTCAGATTTAAAAATCTTTGGTTACTTGCATGCTGTTGCTCCCTACACACCTTCATCAAAAAAGCATATCAATTTCTGTCTTAAAAATTCCATCTATTTCTGAAAATTTTCTAGTTATTGTCTATCTCTAATTATTCTTCTAATTTTCATACTCCTATACCTGAATGGTAACTTGTACTGATTTCAGTGACTAACAGACACCCCAAAATTAAGATGCCCCAAGTGGCACTCTTCTTTTTAAATTTTATTTTTCAGTTAGTTTGCATTCATCATTATTTTGTGTTAGTTTCAGGTGTACCAAATGGCACCCTTGACCTTCCCCTTGTCCTCCAGACTACCCCCATTTTAGCAATTGGCATCAATGATGTGAACCAGAAACTGGGAAACTGCACTTCCCCCTGTCTTTCACCCCACATTTCATCTCCAAGAATTGCCTTTTTTCTTTCCAAAACATATAGCAACGTTTCCCATTGGTATCCATGGTCAGTGCTTTCCCTTTGATCCACTGCCTGGTCCTCTCTCCTCTTATCTGTGATGTCAGCCTCCCATGGCCTGGTCATGGCCATCCTTCCTTATACACCCAGCAGCTACTGTGATCTTGCTTACAGGTAAAGAAGGTAATGCCAGCCCTAGCTTAAAATTATTCAACAATATTTCATTAAATTTAAAACAAAATCCCTAATCTTTATCATTCCTAGTTTTTATGTGATCCAGCCCTTATTTAATTCTCAATGCTCACGTCTATCCACTCTATGATTTTCCTGCGTCAACCTCATCAGTCTTTGCCGTCCTCACACAGTTCAAGTGCTTTCCGTCCTCAGGACCTTTGAATATGCTGTACCTTCTGCAGGTAGCACTCGCCCTGACGCTTCACCTGTTGAGCCTGCTCATTATGTAAGTCCATGACTCAGGATCTCCCTGACTCTGCAGTCTAGTCTAGATGGCTTTGTTCCTTCTTTCCCTATTTCCCAGTTATTACACTAAGAGGAAGTAACAGAGGTAGCATTAATATGCTTTATTTTCTTTGATTCTTTATTGATTGTCTTACATGCTGATTTATGAGCTTTATTGGGCCAGGAACCATGCTCATGATTTTTAATGGTACACACGTAGCATAATATCTATGGTTTCAGAATTTTTGTCCAGTTTTTTTGTTTGTTTGTTTGTGATAGCCTTCAATACCACCTTAGTCTACTTTAGTCCTGTCTTAGCTTTACTAACTAAAAATTAACACTTTCTACATATCCCCTCTGTCTATCTCTGTGATTCTTCTGCCTCTTGCCCTTGAAACGTCATGCTCAGTCTGGACAATGCTCCTGGTGACAGTAACTCTAACATTTTGGTCGCATGTGTAGTGGCTGGGCTGTAGGGCTAATTTCAACCAGACCTGTTTGTTGCAGACAGTAATGCCCCAAATGAGGGGCAGTTTCAGGCAGCCTTTCCAGTCACTGATGCCCATCTGGAGAACCCTAAGGGGAGGGGAAACAAGAACCAGAGAGTGGCATGTGCTAGGAACTGCCTCCTGGCTCTGGGGGCAGATGCCAGAATCTGTTTAGAAGTCAAGTGACCACATAGTCATGGAAATACACTTTCTTCTTTACAAGGATGTCCTTTCAAAAAAGGAGAATGAAGATGAAAACCAACCAATCAACCAAACAAACAAAACCCAAAACTCTCAGATATCAAGCAGAAGAGGGATGATTCAAACCGAGGAATTAAAATGCCAAATTTCCAATACTACAGAGAAAGGGGAAAGGGTTAAAGAGGTGAGTCTGTTGCTGGTCCAGAGTCCAGTCCCCCTGGAAGGACCCACATCACCTCTGTTGTGCTGGGGTGTCTAGTGTCTCTTATTAACTCACCTGTATGTGTTTTGCTTATGGACTTGTTCTAAGTACAGTTTTAGTTCTGAGCTTTTATCATAGAATAGAATGCCTTCCTAGTATACCATGCACATTGCTACTACATGATATATTTTTTAACAAACAACAAAAACAGTCTTGGAGGTGCTCGAATATTCTCTAAGTAGAACCTCTGTGACTGCATTCTTCCTGTGTTACCTGAGATGCCCTTCTTCATGACACTGTGATGGGTAATAGCTGGAGTGTTTCTAGCTGTTTTAGTGAGAACAGACCACTGTCCAATAGTATACAAAATGGATTCCTATCAAACAGAATGTAAACTACCTTATTTCTATGGTGCAGAATCATAAAGCCACACACAGACAGCAGCAATTAGTTGGGAAAATTCAGTCACTTCATTCACAATATCACATAGATTATAAAACTACGGGGGTAGGCAAAAGTAGGTTTACAGTTACAGTTGTGTGTATGGAAAATAATACAATAATTAATAAATAATAAAATAATAAACTGCAGTTTTGCGTACTCACAATTGTAAACCTACTTTTACCCACCCCATATTATAATACTTTGTTATGTGCAGCTTTTGAACTGATTATAAAAATCAATTAAAAAAACCCAAACTAATAAATGACATTAATATTTCTATCAATGACCCAAGCCCCCCTTTAATGATAGTATTGTTGGCAGGAAGGTAGGAAGTGCTATTATGCCTCTGACTTCAATAGTTGCTCATAATACTACCGATTTTAATGCAAATGTGATGCTAAATATACATATACTTATTCATCATATATGCACGGGGATCCCTTCCTCACTTTATTCAGGACCTTCTACGGTTTACTCATCATTGAGAATTTCCATGTACATTTTATCTGAAATATGACATCCTCCAGTCTGGGAGCACCATGCCCATTGCATTACTTCACATCATATAACACTGTTAGATACAGTGATGTGCTTTCATCGTCTGTCTCCCTGGTAGAAGAACGTGAGCTTTGTGAGGATGGGGGCATTTTTTTTTTTGTACTGTCTTCCTTGATATAAAATAGTGCCTGAAGTTTAACATGACATTTCACTAAAGAAGATAAGCAAATGGCCAATAAGCACATGAACAGATGCTCAACATCCCGAATCATTAGGGAAATGCATTTCTGAATCACAGGACTCCACTTCACAGTAAAAAGGACGGGTGTGGCAGGATGACATGCAAAAATAAGTGTTGGTGGAGAGGTGATAAAATTGGGACCGTAAATTGCTGAGGGGAACGTAAAATGGTGCGATGATTTAGGAACATTTTTTGACCATTTCTTAAAAAACTTCAACATAAATTTACCACGTGACTCAGCAATTCCACTCCTAGGTGTATACACAAGTGAATGAAAACATAGGCCCACATAAAGACCTGCACATTAACAATCGCAGCCCCGTTGTTCGTTGGAGCCCCAGTCAGGAACTAGCACGAATGTGAATCAATGGTAGGTGCAAGAACAAAACATGCTCTGGCCACACGGCGAGACAGCGTTCAGCAACAGGAAGGGGTGTGCTACTGGTACGTGCCACCGCGTGGGGAAACCTCAGAAAACTATGCTAACTTAGAGAAGTCAGGTGTCAAAGATCCCATACGTACAATTACACTTAAGTAAAATGCTCAAGAAAGAGACAGAAAGTTGAAGAGCGGTTGCCTAGGGCTGGGGTGGAAACGGAAATGACTGTCAGTGGGCAGAAGTGACTTTGGGGGGAGGGAAGTGTTCAAAAACAGGATCGTGATTATTTTTATATAACCATGAATTCACTAGAATAATTTTACACTTAAACAGCCAGATTTTAAGAAATATAAATCAGACTTCAATAAAGTTGTTAGAAAAAGGGACTAGTACAAAGTAGGACCTCAATATTTGTTGAATCTAAGAATTGTAATGATTGCAACCTCAGAAGAAAGCAAACATGTGGCTATTTGACCTACAAAATGTCCTTATACAAACAAATAACTTGTCACAAACAAAAGTGTATGTGCTTTATATACATAATGTGTGTATATGTAGGTATGTACGTGTGTTGTATACGTATGCATTTCCACAATCTCAGGAAACATCTTACCATGTAAGAGGCATTAGAACCTAAAATACAGAAATGATGTCTCATTGTGGCTGCAAATTAGGACAAGGTAAGTCAAGGTTCCATTTCACAGCTGTGGATCATAGAGAGGAGAGTTTTGCCCATGCACTGTCCCCAGGTGCGGTCACAGTGGTTGGAAGGGGAAAGGTTTGAAGAGGAGGGGCTTCTGGAGCCTTAGTACAGGAGTTGAGTGACCAGATTTGATGGTCTGCTGAAGACACGAGGGCGTGAGGCTTCTGCAAAGTCTCGCTGCTCCGGGTCACCGGGTCTGATGCGCTCTTCCTTGTGAGGGGAGTCAGGAGCAATCAAAGTAATGACTTCTGATGGTACAGGGAAACAACGTCTGTGTACAGCATTCTGAAGCTATTCATACAGCAGCAAGGCAAGACCCAGCAAACTTTACAATTCTGAGAGGCACTTTCTGTAAAGTGGACATCGATGAAAGAAGCTCTGCGTGACTTTTCAAATAGAAGCGGGGTTTTTCAAGTTATTTTCAGTAATGGAAGCTTGCTTTGAAAATTGAGTGTTGGCATTGAATCCCTTCATTGAAAAGGTTAAGTCTTGGCTTTTCCACTCTAGAGATTATTCCAGATCTCATCATGTCCTCTACGAGAGGAAACAATTGGACAGGGTTACCTGTTCCAGAGCATGCACATT
This sequence comes from Macrotus californicus, assembly GCA_007922815.1. Lineage (NCBI taxonomy): Eukaryota > Metazoa > Chordata > Mammalia > Chiroptera > Phyllostomidae > Macrotus > Macrotus californicus. The sequence continues at coordinate 8,504 of VMDR010017379.1, forward strand.
AGACATCGCTTGTTCCCCAAGCCCCTCAGACTCGGCTAACAGTCACTGCTTTGGACAGATTTATAGGACAAGGAGCAGTTCAGTGAAGAGGAAAAGGGCTCCGAGAACCAATGGCCAGACTCTCGTCCTCAGCTGCCTCTCTGGTTGTGGGATCATAGCAATTAAAATAATGTTTCCATCTTTGACCGTGCTTTGCAATTGAAGATGACAACAGTCCTCAGAGCGGGAAAAGCAAGTGAACAGAAGTTCATGCAATTTATTTTTAGAAAGAGGCAGAGTGGCTGAAAGGAAGAAGAGGACTTTCATGTTATCTGAGCGCGGAGCTCTGGGCCCGGACTGATTTCCCTGGTCATACTCCCCTCCCGCAGGCCTGCGGTGTTTGACATGTGTGGGCGGAACTCTGTGGGTCGCGGTGAACTGGTCAAGGATATTAACATATTCTCCTCTTCTCATGTGGATCCAAAAGCCTATCTGCCAAAATTTATTAATTGGATATTTGCTCTCCAATTTATTTACATATCTGCCAAAAGTGCTTTTGAAATTTTTGGCATGAATTACTCTGGATAAAAAGAAATATGAGCTGTAAAATAATAAAATAAACTTGAAAATAGCAGCGTAGTGTGTTTGACTTCTTTGCGAACAGCCAATACCTCTATTATTCAAAGGAATTTGAATCTTTTAAAAATGATATGGATGTAGCACAGAGGATAAAACCACCAGGAGAAACCTATCATAACAATATATTCCTTATGTTCAAAATCTACTGCAAGAAGGGTCTATTTGTTATTCACAGGAGAGAGTTTGGGGGTGACTGAATGAAATGGAGCTCATGATCAGGTGATTTCATTTTTTTAGAAATCACATGGCATCCGACCAGAGGAAAGAATCAGAGAAATGTGTTAATATACATGGATAAATGAGCTCTTCAGTGATGAAGCTAAACCAAACATTTATTAAAGGACTTCTAAAAATTACAGAGTGTTTAGAGAAAATTCTTATATGAACATCTGTAAGGAAAATAGTTCTGGCTAGTCTTCAAAATGGAAACAGTTCTTAGTACGTCTCTACCTGTATGTCCCCCGCCTCATTTTTATGCATTTCTGTATCATACACACTTATAATGTAAGGTATTCTTCATTCCAAACTTATCTAGGTTATTTTTCACCTGCTGACATGAAAACTGGGGAGCAATTTGCCTTACATTTTCAGACAGCTCTCTGCAATGTGAGTCCATGGCTTCACTCTGTTTCCGTGAGGAGGGCCTTTCTTGAACTCCAGCTTTTGTAAACCCTGAAACGGTCCCAAGCTGTGTAAGAGCTAATTTATGAAGTATCAGGTGAGAGGGGCAGCAGACAGGGCTGGGAGGTGAAATACCGGAGGACGTGATTTGCATTTCTAATTTGAGATTGAATTTCAGTTAAGCAAGGATTCCTAAATTTCAATTTGAGGACTGATGTTGACCTGTGGTGATTCTTTTCAGACTTTGTATGAAAAATGTGGAGGATAATAATATAGAAATTTTTAAGGCAAATTTTAAAGAATAATTTTGAGTGACTAATACATAGTCTGTCCAGAAAGTATACAGCCGTGTGATATGACAAATAGAGACATTTATTGAAGAAGATACAGGACACAAGAAACATTGTACACAGGACAGTGATGCCTCAGCCCCTTCCAAGGTAGGCCTCTTGGAACCTCACACAGTTCTCCCAATCACCATCAGCTGCCCCTCCATATTTTCTTGAATCTCACTGATAATCTGAAATCTCTTTCCTTTCAAAGGTGTTTTTAGTTTTGGGAAAAGCCAGAAGTCTCAGGGCGCCTTATCTGGGCTGTACAGGGGCTGACTCACCTGGTGCTTTGATGTTTTGCCCAAATCTCTGCATGAGAAGTGATGCGTGAGCAGGTGTGTTGTCTAGATGAAACCACCGATCACCAGGTGCCAGTAGCTGTGGCCTTCTGAATCATCTGAATAGTTTCCACAGAGGAATGTTCAAGCTTAATGCAAAATTTGGTGCAAATTCACTTCTCTACTTGCTCATTTTGAAGGTGACAGCCACATAGTACACATGCTCACTCAATGGTTTCTACCACCCCCACTGACTAGTACAGTGAAGTCGTCATTGTTCACACATGAGCATTCCAGTCCACTGTCCTTGGCTGACAGATTACATCGATGTCACAAAAGCCATTCTCTTTATATTAACAATGGCTGTACTCTAAATCTATATGGAAAAGGAAGGCAAACATCTTCTTCACTTCTGCAATTTCAGTTATAAAGATGCACCAAATGACTTGTGGCTATTACAGAGCCACTGTATGTTAGAATTGTGGTATTTTAACCAGGAGAGAACAGTGTTTGTGTTTACTCAGGACCAGTTGAAATTTTTAGAAAAATGTTTTCCTCTCTTTACAATATGGTAGCAGAAGGCAGATGATGTGATGGTTTATGGTTCTTGGCTACAAACAATCATCAGAGTTGGGGAGAGGGATGTTCTATTTTAGTCAAAATTGAAATAAAATTTACAAAGTGATACCTTAACAGTTCAGAGTTCTTATTGTTGAGGAGTCTCTATTCTTTTCCCCAACTTTCCTGAGGAATTAAAAAATAAATATTTTGACTCAGAGCCTTTAATGTGCAGGGAGCCAAAATATTTTTAATAACTCTGCCTCCTGCCTGTTGATGGGCATTGCAGTTCCTAGAAACTGCATTAAACTCTCTGAAATGGTTATGAAGTGCTCGCTTGCCAGTAGGTGGTAAGAACGGATGTTAGAGGGAAGGAGAGATAATCTCCATGGCCATCCCCACAGAGGACAATGTGCTCTTGACCTTTTGCCTGAATCTTCCAAATTGTGGCTTTTGATGTTTTGCTCAAAGGCTTATTATCTACACAAAAGAAAATGAAGCAGGAAATAATTTTAAAAATATTTAAAAATTTTTTAAAAAATAATTGAGGGTAAAGTTCTCATTCTGAATCTTACAGAATTCTAAGTATGGGATTTTCCAATGAATGAGCCCCTGATGTTCTCCAGACAAGGCCTCTATCTTCTGTTAGATTCTTAAAAGCAATTCAAGCCCTTCAGAGTGCCAGCATGCATTGATGACATGCATTGCAATTTTGGATATGAAATTAACTGGATAATTATGAGATGTGTATTTCTGTGCAGCATATTTCCTCACAGATAACTGTCTTGTTTGGGAATGACACCGGCAGAGTGTACAAAAAGACTTAGGTGCTCGTGTATTGTTTGAAAGGTGATCAGAGGAAGTAGGGAGACTTGGAGATTGGGGGAGGGAGACAGGGAGGGAGGAAAGACAGTGAAAGGTCTGTTTTGAAGGTTCCACTTATAGGCAGCACACAGGGCTTGACTCTGCAGGAACGTCTCAGAAATGTGCAGAATGTTCTTTTCTGCATTGCCTCTCCTGAGAATGGAGACTAGCGCATTTGTCTCCTGGCTTCCGCCGTCCCTCATACATTGAAAATTGGCCTCGAAGGCATCGACTCTGCCTCCCCACTGCCTGTTTGGGTTGCAGCCACTGGAAGGGTAAGGGTGCTTCATCCTCAGAGAAAGCAGGGTCAAAGAAGTAGGGAGCCACAGAGCACGCTTGAGATGACAGGTTATGGGCACGTTCAGAACTGCCTACTACAATTAAAACTATGGAACTTTGGTGGGTGTATCTATGATGAATGGGAGAGAACCGGATTCTGCAGAAATATGTGGCAGTTGTCCACAAATCACTCAGAGGCACAAGCATACGGGTCTCTAGGCCTTACCCCTGGCAGATGAAATGTGGCATGTTCAGTGTAGGAAACATGCTTCTCAGTGTCTGTGCCCCCTCTCATAGGAAGAAAGTCAAGTTTTGTTTACCCGTCTTGTCTGTACATAACGCCAGCACGGCTGTAAATCTTGAATTTGTTTATTCTGAAGTTGGAGGAAAAGCGTCGAGACAGAAGGATGGTTGGTAGCTCCTTATCATTGTCAGTCAAAAGCAGTATGTGGTTTGTTTTTGGTTTTTGCCCTTCTAGACTCTTCTTTAGTCTCAAAAAGCAGCAGGCTCTTCGTGCCACAGAGCTGCTATTAGTCTTTAGACTTTATGGAGGCTGTTAGAGTCACAGATGCAGCCGGTCCGCTCACGGAGAGAAAGGGACATTCCGTCCCACAACCTGAGCACAAGAACAAGAACGGTTATAACCTTAAACGCTTGAGGATCAGGATCAAATTCTTTTTTTTTCCCCCTTTCTTTTGCTGGCACTGATGCAAATGTGTGGATAAGTCCAAGAAAAATACAAAACATCCAAATATTATGAACATAAGTAATGCTAGTCTCAAAATCCCTGCGAGATGCATCATATAGAACAGTTGGCTCATGTGTCCTTGAAATGAAAAATAAAATGTTGAACAGCTTTGTATGTTGTATGAAAAAGATTATTCAAAGATGTTGACTATTCTTTGAAAAAATAATTTGGCCATTTTGTTATTTTAGAGTAGAATTGGGAGGTTTCATGCAGCTTACTTCCCAGCTTTTTGATGGCTCAGTTTTTCTCCCAGTAGATTTAGAAGTATGGTGTTGTGTTCAAATAGTGTTTTTAAGACTAGCATTGTGAACACAAAACTGCTTGATAAATTCTGGGCAGCGATTTTCCTCAAAAATAGCTTAGTTCACCTAACATTCACCATGACAAATTGTTTTTGCATTTTATTTATTTGTGAATTTCTCCACATGATCGTGAATACAACAGGCAGCATAACTTTTTATTCCACTGCTTATGTTGTATCTATGAACTGATTTTCTTATTTCTTACTGAGTTTATTGGAGTTGCACTGGTTGACAGGATCATATGGCTTTCAGGTGTACCTTTCTGTGATAGATCATCTGTATATTGCACTGTATATCCTCCACCCAAAGTCAAATATTAACAAACTGTTTCTTTAAATCATGTAGAAGGAAACTGAATTAATGCTGTTTAAATGTATGGTAAGAAGTTCCCGTTCAAGAATCACCTTGGCAAGGGCATGTGACCAGGATGCTAGTTATCAGCAGGAATTAATGGAGAACAGGATGGTGAAGATGTAATTCCTCTCCATGCTGATGTGACTGAAAGGCATGAGAAGGAGTGCGGGTGGTCAGAGTGCCTCCCGAGGGAAGCTGAGTGAGCTGAAGCTGGCAGGGTGCACTGCTGTCGTCTCTGCCCCAGACATCATTGGCACCACCTCCTAAATACATGCTGAATTTACCCCTTTCCCTCCATCTTGACCCATCTTCTCTATTGCCCCGGCTACTCTGATCACTTCCACGAACTACTGAAATCGTCTCCCTGCTTCTACTCCTGCAACTCTGTAGTCCAAGCAGCTAACATGCACTTTTAAAGGTCATGTTCCTTAAGTGTTGAAAGAGCAGAAGTTAATAGGTCACAACTGAAAAAAAAGTTTTCTTTCTCTTTTCCAAGTAATATATATACACACACACGCATCACACTCCCAGGCATCTTCCTTAAATTCGTCTTTGCTGTAGCTCTATCCTATGTCTCAAACCAATTTTAGGTCACATTTTGTATTTTTGGTCATTTTGATAATATGATGCCACTCTTAATCACAAGAATTGTTAACTTTGGTTATCAAAATGGCCAGCAAAAACCAAAACAGTCTTTAAAAATCAAGCCTTTTCTCTATTTCAGCCTGGGTTTGCCTCATGCTGCTAGCATGGAGCCTGGTTGGCATCGTCTTCCTCTTAGCCCTGGGGCTCCTCTTCCTCTCTTCTCCCCTCCCTCTCCCCAACTAGACAGCCTCTGGGTCCCCCAGGATTTGCATCCAGGACTCTAAGAAAATCACTGGTAACATTGTGACCACATCTAGGTGCTCTCACGGTGGCGTTTGGATATCACTTGTCAGCAGATCGCTTTCAAGGTTCTGCAGAAATGTCGACACTTGAAAAATTCTAACTACAGTTGCTCTGACATCAGTGACTTTATTTCTGCTTTCACTAGTTACTTAAGAACAAAAACCTTAACATTTGGGCAAATGGTGGTTCAAGCCACAGTTTGTACATTTCTGTTGGGGTCTAATCACCTTTGCATTTTACTAACTTTTAAGATGACTCCAGGCTGGATGATTCTTCCAACAAGCGACCACTCGTACTTGCCCCCAATATTGTGGAAGAACAGGACAATTTCCATCAACTGGTACGGCTCAGGCCATTAGAAACAGCACTGCCGCTTCAAACTCCTCAGTCTCTGCACCCCAAAATTATGAGGGACCCATGCATGACAAGTTTGCTGTTTATTCCCCTTTGAGCCCCTCTCCTCTGACCTTAATTCAAGGAGAAATGACTGCCCACAGTGCCACAAAATCCAAAGAAACAATCTCTTCTGGTCTTTTCAACATCAATCCATTTGTCCTCTGAGAAGGACATTGGTTTATGAGAGCCGAAACACTCTCCGGTCATTTCCTTCCAAGTCCCAGCTAAGTGGAACAGCACTTGACTTTGTAACGAAGAGGTACTTGGTGTATGCTACTGTGTTCCCGACTGTGAAGGCTTCGCCAGACTCCATGGCATTTTATGATCTTGGTAAACACAGAAATCATGCAGTTCTCTGCTTACAATTTTATCAGGAGAAATCAATGAAGACTAGGCTTGCTTGTAAATAAGAAAGGTTCAAAATATCCGTAGCCTAAATAAGAGACATTTTATTTTTATATGAGATAACCATAAAAGGAAAGGGGGGGGGTGGTTCACATCGTTATGGTGGCTCTGCTCTCATGAGGTTCTCAGGACCATAGTTAATTCTGTCTTATCAAGACAGTGACTTCCACTTCATGGCCAGAGATGGCTTCTTTAGCTGTAGTCTTCCCATCCACAGGCCAGCCCACAGGAAAGAAATGGAAACTGAGAAGAAGGGGAAGAGGAGACAGGAAACATCTGTTTTTAAGGAAGGTTCTTTGGGCGACCAGTTGATGCATCTGCTCAAATCCCATTGGTGTGAGCTTGTTCATATGGTTATGTTTAGTGCGAGAGATCCTAATAAATGCGTTCCCCTACCTCTGGGTAGTTATGCATTCGATCACTATGGAAGTATAAAGTGCATAGGTAAGTGACAATTAGGAGTGGGTCTCTTCCCAGCTTCCTGTAGCATCAAGATGGAAGACTAAATTCCATAGCGAGGCCCACGGCGTACTCGATGGTCTGGCACCTGCCTTCTTTCTCAGCCTCAGGAGATTCTTCCTCTTCTCTCGTGTTGCAGCCTTATGAAATAAATACCTTCCGTTTCCTGAATGTTCCGGGCTCGTCCCTAACTCCCACTCTCTTTCCCCGGGTCTCCTCATTGGCAGCTCTGTCCGGTTACATCCTCGCTAATGCTTTCTGCAACCAATGCATCCAAATCAGGATGTAGCTCTAATTTAATATATTTCATTGTCTGCAGAGCAGTTATGTCACTGTCAGAGGTTGTTCGCTTTCCTACTATCTGTGTCCCCGGGATAGCACTGTGACCGCACCAGGGTGTTGTATGCCTTCTTTACCACTTTATCATCAGTCCCCGCAGTGCTGCCAGGCACATAGTAGGTATTTAACATTGACAGAATAAGCACGTGCCCATATGAGTGTTTTTTCCAACGTAAAGCCGTCACAAAAGCAGGCGGTTGTGTCTGAATGCTTTGTAAGAAGCATTTCGTGCTGATGGTGGGGTTGTTGGTTACATCCACCTTTCCCCTTAGGAAAGCCTTTCCTTCCGAGGTAATTATTTAACTGAGTTAATCCTAGTGTTTATTCAAATGGCTCTTGAAAATAATATAGTTTTCAAGGAATAAAACCCACTACAGTTTCACTTCCCTCAAGAAAAGTGGGCTCCATCCCTCTGGGAACGTTCAGTGATCTAATTTGCTACAGTTTTTAAAACAGTGTATGAACCATAGAATTAATATTCCCATTTAGGTAAACCATAGAGACTTAAAATGTCCTAATTTTTGTCCCTGTTAAATTAAATCGCAATATTTCAAACAGAGGTTTAGTTTTATCTTTTCACTTCCCAATAGGTAAAAATAGCTCTCTATAGATACTCAATGGTTTAAACCGTGATGTCTTACAAATACAATTTCTTTCCCCTAAAGGCCCCTAAAGTCATGGATGTTGCCTGTGCTCGAAGCTCGACAACACTCAGGGCATTGCTTTGCCTTCTTTTCAAGGTCTTGCTCCAGCTCTCATGGCAAATAACACTCCGATCTCTCATCGTGGCTGTTTTGAGGCTTGTGTGAGGAACAATGCATTTCTCAGTTGCGTGTCATTCTCCTACTACATTATGGTTAGTATTCGGAAAGCGGTGTTGGTGTTTCTGTAAAGGTGAGCCCGCTGGGTCTTACCTATACAGCTGCTGACTCCCGGGAGTGTGAGTCGCCTGAGCTGCAGGGGCTCCCGGATGCACCCAGCAAGGTTTCTCCAGCTGTTTCCTCTGCTGTGTTTATGCAGCACACAGCATTCACATACACTTTCTAAAATTAGGTATTAGGCATTTCATACGCATGTTTGCTAGAGTTTACATATGAGGTGGGGCAAAGTAGGTGTGCAGTTGTTGGTATAGAAAATAATACAATAATAAATAAGTAATAACACAATAATAAACTTCTGTTTCATTGCTTACCTATTTTGCCCCACCCTGTATTGAGAAAATACCTGTCAATCATTTGAATCATGTGATTATATCAATGTGTGCACATTTCTGTATCCCTGTGAAGTCAACAAATGTGTACTGTACGTAAGGGAAACGTATTCAAAACACGAACAGGGGAGACCTTTTTTGCTTTCCGTAACACAGTCTACCATTTGATTTGTCTTTTCCTTTCCAAAAGGCTCACATGAAATGTTGTGGGCACACCTTAGACTTTTATTTCTCTCCATCTTCAGTACTGACCTCCTGTGTATGCTCATTGTCCTCGCCTCGTTGCCATCCTGTGCGTCTGTCACTTCGAACGGACCTGCGCACGGAGAGTTTCTTCTTCCCTCGGGGAGGTGCTGCCTCCCCCCTGGACCACCGCAGCCCCGCCTTCTGTCCTCTGTTCTCTCCACCCGACTTTCTGCCTCACATTGTGCACTGGTGAGGGCAACCACCCACGTGTGTACAGAGTCTTTTCATGTTGTGTCTTGGGAACCCTTTTAGATTTATAAGTACTTAGTGTGCAGAGTCCTCATCTTATTTACTTTTAATCTGGTAAAATGCCAACTAATTTGGCTGGCCTTTAATAAAAATTTGGTAGCACTCATCTGAATGTATAGGAAACTTATTTTTGGGAACTTTCTCAGTGCCTAAAAAAGTATTATACAAATTGTCATTTCGATGAGCACCCCAGCTAAATCAGTTCCCCCCTACATTCCCTCTCCCTTTCTCTTACATTAGCCTAGGTTGTATTCTTCAAAGCAGATACCTACCTACCTGCATCTACATTCAATAGCTAAGATAGTGTGAATATATATGAATATAGTGAATAGTAAAATACTTTATATTATTAAGCAGAAAGCTTATTACTAAGAAGTTCAGTCAAGGGTGAAGCCTCCAAATTTGAGGAAATAGAAAACCACTGTGGGTCTAGAAGTTTGTGCCTCTGGAAGAATATGCTACCCAAAGGGTTGTGTCTAGAGAAAGCAGCTGCTCGTGGAAGTCTGAATGGTCCTATGAAGAAGATTCCCGCATCAGTCCAGAGATGGGACGTCCATAAGGATGTAGTGCTTGAGAGTGCACAGGCAGGAAGGTGACGGGTGTCAGAGAAGTTTGTCAGCTGGTAGAGGAGCCATCGGCTCGGGCTCCCAGATGCTTAGAGTTACGAAATTCATCAGGGTAGCCAGACATCAACTCAATTACGGCAAAATAATAAGGAAACAGTTACTATCCCTAAGTCAAAAGTTAAAAATTAAGGTGGCAGAAACAAATTAAATATTGATTTCTCGGACTCCTTTACCACATTGCGTACCGCATAGAAATCTCTAAGACATACGCCAGGGACCGCACGTTTCTGGGTAAACTGCACGTTATTTAAATCATCATAACTACAGATCATCTCTGGGACTGTCAAAACAGTCATCCGCATCTTCGATCTCACTAGGAATATCTGATAAATTATCGTTAAATACTTCCGGAAGTGTATCAGTTTTGTTGGTTTCCTTCTTTTTTCTGAGAGGGGGCGTTTCTAAAAGCACCAGGAACTTGAAGACGAAGACTATTCAAATGACCAAAATACAATGTAACTGCAATGCTTTATGGGTTCGTGCAATTATATAGTTTTTCGTAGATTGACCTGCACGGTTTCCACCAATGAGATCGCTTCATTCAATGTGGACAGGACAGTGTGTTGACATCTAAGGTCCATAACAGAGGTGTGTGAAAAACGAGAAAACTCGTGAGTGGTCCTTAACAGATGGTACGCGAACCATGCGAAAACTCGTGAGTGGTATGCAATGTGTTATCAGCTTAGAAGTGGAAAAGTAAAATAAAACTAGTTAAAGAGATCTCAGATTAGTTTAGAATACCTAATGGATCATGTGTCTAAGATTAACATGGATTCTAGTGGCATACAAAATGAGTTGATAGGGTAGAGATGAAGGGTAAAAAAGGCTAAGATTTGGAAAACAGGCAAAGGCTGATATAATTATGTTAATTCAAATATGCTTTTGCATATTGTTTGAATCATAGAATAATGTAAACATATTTTGCAGATATATAATTAACCAAATCAGTATACTATCACACTCTTATAACATTGTCCTATCTCCTTATAGATTTTTCGGTATCTGAGCAGCACTACTTTAAACTGAGTTCCTTCAAAAACTTAAATAGTTATAACTAAAAAAATCAAAACAACTGAAAAGTCTGTAGGAAGTATGATTAATTAAAGTAGCTGTGAAAATAAGTAAAAGAAAAAGACAGAATTATTAAATTTTAGCTCAAGTCTTGCTCATCTGCGTCCTAACTTCTGTGCCTGCGAAAAGGGGAAATTAGTAAATCTGCCGAAGGGACGCTCAGGAGTGTCCCCTCTGTGTGATCAGAAGGATCAAAAGGAAACGCCTTCATAGCTCTGTGGTTCAATGTTATTTAACCTGATGACTCTGCATCCTCTCAGATGTTCTTCAGAATTAGCAGAGCCCACTTTTGGCAAGTTATTTGTGGAATGAAGATACCTCAGTGCATGCAAGCTTTAATCACTCTGGGTTCAAGGAAAAATGAGTAACAGACAAAGAAAAACATCCTAACCGCAAATTTTCTATTCAACATATTTTTAAACATTAGCCAGAGTCTTTCGATAATTGATATTTAGGTATGTTTGCAAATATATGTAAATTTTTGGGTTGTTCAAGTTCAGGTTACAAGATTATGTTTATAATTTTTTTTCAAATCTCTTTTCTTTCTCTTTCCTGCTCTCTCTCAAACATGCATTCTTTCCTTTTCTTAATCATATGTAGCTAAAAATCTCAATTACTTACATGCACATATATTTGGAAATAAAAATTTAAAATATATATTTTATGCCACACATATTGATACCTAATGTTCTCTAAATATATATCTAGTGCCTATACATAACTACTTTGAGAAATGTTCTATAAAGTTAGACATTGGGAAGGTGTGTAATAACTTCTTATTCCGAAGATACATTGATTCACTGTCATGAAAATATGTGGGGAAA
>VMDR010017380.1:0-20176 GCA_007922815.1 Macrotus californicus
GGGGTGTGCAGGGAGGGGGATGGGGGGAGGAGATGGGACAACTGTAATAGTATAATCAAGAAAATATATTTTAAAAAAAGTAAAACATTTAAATTGATTTATTTATTCCTTCTCCACTTTTTCCTCTTACACTTTTGTATGGTGCCACCTATATTGAAATACTTTGTTCAAAAGTGCAGTGACACACTAGAGGTGTGTTTAGCTGGCCCTTCTGTTTTGTTACTATAGTCACTGTTGGTTCTGTCTCAATGTCACTTTTTCATTAAAAAAAAATCCTCTAATCTCTATTATTATTTACATTTCTCTACTTCCTTCCCATTTTGAAGTAGGATAATGGATGCTTAGATCACTTTCCTCTATCTTTTGGAATTTTTTTTGCCTTTTTTTTTTAGATTTTATTTATTCATTTTTAGAGAGATGGGAAGGGAGAGAGATAGAGAGGGAGAGAAACATCAATGTTTCCCCTGTGCACCCCCTAATGGGGACCTGGCCTGCCACCCAGGAATGTGCCCTGACTGGGAATCGAACCAGCAACCCTTTGGTTCGCAGGCCAGTACTCAGTCCACTGAGCCACACCACCGAGGGCACTTTCATCTATCTTTTATATACATTATGGCCACTGAATGGTTAAAATAAAGTGGTGCATTACCAATATATCTAACAATTTATATTCTTTCCTTTCCTTGGTCCTGGTACTGATCTTCTATTCACTAGTTTTACTATACCAAGATTCTTATCAAAAACACATATTATAAAATATAACAAAGGCACATGTATGGATTCCTAATAGAGATTTGTTACTAGACCAATATGGATATTCTGTTAAAAGTTAACAGAATCCATAGTTAACTTTTCAAAAATCATCTTCTGCCACAATAATTTCACACCAAGTAAGAAAAAGAATGTTTTCAGGTTACAAAGTTAAAGTCGGAGATGCACTATCTCAGCCATTGTTCACTCTGGCAAATCAGCCCTAGCTGGATGACTCACAACAGGTTGCTAATTAAGTGAGAGCACGCAAACACTGCTAGAAATTTCAAATGACCCACTGCCAGAAGCGAAACTACATGAGCTATAAAAGTGAAGGAATCATGGTCACTGGCTGACTCCAAAGGCAAATATTTGGCTAGCAAGGCTGCCTTTTCACTCGTGTTCTTATTCACTGATATCCAATAAACCACACCCACAACAGAAATTTCCCTTTAAATGGCTGTTAAGAACCCTGGTGACGTCAAACTGAAATAGGATGACTGCAGGATTTTAACGACGGAAGGGGTCAAAAGACCTATTATGAAACAGCTGTGTGTGCTGGGAATGTCTGCCTGGTGGGACTGTCTGGTCCTGTGACTAGCTTGGAAATCTTAGAGTTGTGTCCTAGGCTCGTGGACTAAGTCATGGAGAGTCAGACAGACAGTGAGGACAAAGGAAGTTGGCATTTACTGTGTGCCTGCTATGAAATAAAGCACTGAACTACAGACTTTCAAGTGTATTAATTTTTTCATTATTCTCATTAATGCTATACAGTACATTTTATCATTGCTACTTTTTCACACAAGAAACAGAAGCTGTGAAAGGTTAACTTTGCTAGGGTCACTTAGGTGGGGAAGGCGTAGGATGTGAATCCAAATACTTCTCATTACAGAACCTGTCCTAGCCCTCCTGTGTACCTTCCACAAGTCACAATCTCTCTGAGACTCGGCTTCCACATCTTTAAACTGGGCTCTAAAGACACTTCCATTTAATTGCTTAGTCCTGATTCTTGTAACTTTGTTGTCTTCTTTCTTATGACTTTGTTAATGCATGGTGAGGGGCTGCTCAATAGAGACAAGACATATTAATGTTCCAAAGGGAAAAATCTTAGAGAAATGAGTCGGTCAGTTACCTTCACCCCCAGTTAGAGAGAGAGTCAGAGGTCCCCACCTGCACATAGAAGACATTTTCTCAGTGCTCCAGGTTCAGTGACTAAATCCCATGAGCAGGTCATCAGCCATTGTACTTGACATCTAGGATCTCTCAGGAGCTGGCTATAAAACCCACAAATATTAATAGTCTGTGGGCTGCATTTACCTCACCTACCACGTGCAAATCAAGGACGAGTAGTTTAGTACACAAACAGTATTTATCACACAGGGTTGCTCTAATAATTAAATGAATCAATACATGTAAAACACTCAGAACAGTGTCTGGCATGCAGCATGCTCTGTAAAGTACTATGTATAATGCCTTTATTGTGTTGGGTGACGTATGTCTTCATCCACTAAACATACAGAACATTATGTAATTCCTGACTGATGATATTAATGGCTATGTAAAGAACTCATGTTTAACCATAAACATAACATTTATCTGTTTCCTTTTTCCTAAGAACATTGATTACTGATTATTCATTAATTATATTTAGAATGTATCCAGGAAAATTTTCAGTTTTTTAAAAATCTACCTTCTATGTAGAAATTCAGAATGTATTGTCATTGTTTACCAAAACTGATCAGAAATAATTCCTCTTAAAACTATATTAACACATGAAACAATGTTAAAAAAATTTACTAATATTATGTCCTACTTGTCAAGACACAGAAAAGCACACAAAACTGCCTACAATCAGTATTCAATAAATATTTATTATAAGAACAGATGCATATATAAATGAACAAAAATTCTTTTAAAAGAAGGCATGATCCCATGTCTAGTGAATCATTCAAAACAATCTAAAATAAACTAGAAAAACAAAATTCCAACTTTACTCAAGACCACTAAATCTGAAGGCAAATACTAAATTCTCAAATTCAATGATGGAAAAAAACACTGTGAAATGTAACAGCTAAGGAAAACTTCACTGAAGTGGACGTGAAAGAAGGTATGTAAGGAAACATCCAAATGAATTATCACTAAAGTGCAGGACCCACAGTCACACTTCCAGTCCATCTGCCCCAATTTTCTGAAGAACCCATGAACCACTAACGGACAAAAGGAGGAGAAAGGGCCGCAGAGATGAGAGGGCTACACTGCCCCCCAGGTCAGGCTTCCTCTCAAAGGTTAACCTAGGCTCCTTCAGTCTGTCATTGTCTCAACACTAACTTCCGAGTGGAAACGGCAGATACCATCTGAATTCCTCTGCATGGATGGATGGCAAAGGCGTGATTTTGACACAAAACCATTAAGTATCTCTCTTCTTGATGAATCATTCATTTCTTTTAACTCTCTCTTCTTATTTACTTGCTATTGAGCTAAGCCATTTCTCTGCCACCATTCATTCCCAGGCCTCCCCCTCCCCCTCTCTCCAAAGACTCATGTGAGCTTTGATAAAGCTCAGAAAGGAGAGAGCTTCCCAATGAAGTCTTCAGTCTCCTCTCTTGAAAGAAATTCAATCTCGAGGACATTAAGTTTCTCTGAGAAGAAACCAAACCAGCATACTGTTGATTCTGGAAAACCCAACAAACCACGCCCCATCCGGTTTCGCCCCAGGTCTCACTGTGCTCCAGGAAGCATCTCATATGTGTCCAGAATCAGAAGATCGGGTTTCCGTTTTGGAGTCTTCAGCCGACTCCATCCAGAGAGAAGTTTATACCTTTAATCTCTGCTCTGGGTTTCCCCATTTACCAAAAACGGGAACCAGAAGTTTTCTTCAGTTTATATTTAAATAATTTTATCACTCTGAGGAAAACATCACTGCAAGTTCTTTGCCCGTCTTCTATCATCACTCCCCACCACCCCACATGTCAACTCTTTCCTCTCACGTGTCCTTGAGATACATTCGACTTTGGAAACTCGTTAGAACAGCTGTTATGAACCTGACCGCTGAGCATTTTCTTTTCTGTTTCATGATTAAAGTGTTCCCCTCCCAGTTTTCAGGTAGGCAATCATTCATTCCACAAATGTCCACAATGAGCCTGGATGCCACACTGGCCAGGATCACCAGGGAGATCAGTGAGTCCCCGAAGCGCCAGTCCCCCCACCCCCATCGCCCAGTCCCCACACGATGGACCATGGCCTCAGAGCTGCCAGCTTTCTTAGAGCAGGCCAGAACGGTCTTCTTTCATGAGAGCTAAAAATGAAGGATTTGAGTCTAGCTTAACAAATGTACTCCATTGACTGTGCCTGACATGATATAAAAGTAACCTGGTTAAGGTTATAAAGCTATGACAGACTTATTCACAGGCTACATTAAAATCATTATGTTCATAACAACCTAGAAATTCTGAAAGGTGTTTTAGATTCCTTAGATTAAAAAATCAACACACCGTCCTACAAGATGCCGACTTTTTACCAGGGCAGTAGATCCGGACTGGCAACCTGAAGTAAGTATGTGAACCTCCAGCATGTGCTCCCTCCTCGGAGACCGGTGCACCCTGCACCTGCTGCCACTCTATGAGCCTCAGGGCCCTGAGACCCTCTATGCAAACCACACAACTTTTTTTCCAAAATATGTTAGTAAAAGGCTAAGAGTTGTCAAGGTGGAGAACTTAAGACACTTCCAGACCAATTTTCATAGTAATTACTCTTTCCTTTCATGGCAGAAACTGCTTTCAGCCTCGGCCAATTTTAGCTAGATGACCAGTTTAGAAAGCATTATTGTAAAAATACAGTTTTACTGATTCCATTTTCTCTTAATGACTCATCTTCAGCTGCTTAGGCTTCTGAAGACCAGGCAAATCATACCAACAAGAAAGGTGTAAAACCACTACTCTAATAAAGCACATGGGGTTTCATGCCCTCCTTTATTTAACTTTCCTCTTCTATAAATCTGAGGTGACAAAGAAACTGTGACTGAGTGATGCAGGATGGGTGCATGTGAAGGATGGATCTGTATAGTATTATAAACGTAACACCTTAAAACCTTCTTAACATACTGGCTTCCTGCTGGTCTTACAGAGCACTTCATAATCCACACAAGAGAATTCTAAGTCGAACAAAATTTAAATGACCTAGTACATCCATTCCTCACAATATCACATCCGGTTTCTCAGGAACTCTTCTCGTTTCCTGGTATCATGCTGGTCTATATTAGACTACCTAAGATCTTTCTAGAATAAAAAGTATGTCATCTAAACAATTTTTTTTATATTAGACCTTTCAAATGATCTTTCATCAATAGACACAAGTTCTATTTCAACCATTAAGTATGACCCTGATGAGCCAAATTATTAAGTAAAAAATGAATACCAGCAACACACTGTAGCTTTCTAACTGACTCTAAAACGTAAGTCCAAATCATCTGCCTCTTTCCCCATAACAACAACTTCTGTTCATCTAAAGTAACTCATTAACTTCTCAATATTATCATCAGGTAAATTATCCTCATAATATATGTTAATTTCTTTTTCTAATTAACATACTTTCTGATTATTCCTATCTAGAATAAGCTGGAAGGAAAGAGCCATTAAAGTCAATCATTTAATTATTTTCACTGCCCCAGGGATATATCACATCTTAAAAGAAAAAAAAAGTAAAAAGTATCACTTCCACAGAGAAAGCACCAGGCGACAGCAAATGAACAAATGATTTTTTAGCTCACAGACATCATCATCACTAACTTTAACTGAGTATTTACTATGGAGCAGTTTCTAGCAAAACACTTAACGTGTATTTTTTATTTTGTTTTTAATGTATTTTCTTGTATTTTTTCATTATCATCTATCCCTCTTCCACACCCCTGCCTCCCACAACCACCACATTGTTGTCCATGAGTCCTAACTCAAAAGAGCGTAAGCCCCCTGTGTTCACGGCAGCATTATTTACAAGTGCCGACATGGGGAAGAGCCCAAGTGTCCGTCGGTGGATGAGTGGACAAACAACTGTGGGGCATTTACACAACGGAGTACTACTCGGCCATAAAAAAGAAATTTTTATCCTTTGCAACCACATGGATGGATCTGGAGACCATTACGCTAAGTGAAATAAGCCAGTCAGAGAAAGACAAACACCATGTGCTCTCACTCACATGTGGAATCTAATGAACAAACTGAGCTAACAAGCAAAACAGAAACAGACTCACAGACAGAGAGCAGATGACAGCTCTGGGGAGGGGGCGGTTTGGGGGGTTTAGGGGGTAGAGGGGTTAAGTAAAAAGAAAAAAGGACTTAATATGTATTTTTAACTTAATTTTCATGAAAATATACATGATAGGTATCACGAACATCTCCAGTTTAGAGACAAAGAAGCTGAGGTCTGGTTACCTTAGTTACTTAACCAAAACAAAAACAGGTAAAAATGTCAATGCCAATGTTTGCTGTAAAACATCTCTTACGGCAAATTGGGGCAACTCCTTCAAGAATGATCAAAGTCCCACAGTCAGTTTTCAGTCATAATAAAAGGATATCGTGGAAAATGCCATAAAAGGAGACACCAACACACATATCTAACCTTAAGGGCTCCAGAACCAAATCCACAGTGTGACTTCTTTTACTCGTTAGCATTTATTACAAGATATTATGTTTATCTTAATGTGACATTACCATATCACAATTTTTAAAGCTGTTCCAGACTTCTTAAAAGCATGTCTCCAACAAGGGCTGTTCTTCCAAAGCATCTGCAGACGTCACACAAGCGCTGCTTCGGGAGCGTCAGTCTGGGAAAGGCACTCAGCATCCTCCAGATCACTGACCCTCACCGACCCAGCACGATTCTTTTCGCCCTTAAATGTCAGAATTTTACTTTCTGCGAAGGCACCAATGATCGATCCCCACTGCAAAGCATTAGCCAGAGAGATTTACGTAGTGGTTTAGAAATACCTAATTAACTATGGGCTCTGCAAATTCCCAAATTGATTACAGAATTGTCATGAGATTTTTCATATTCTTCTAAAGATCTCATTTAAAAAATACTTTAATTATATGTGTGCATTGTTAACTCCACAAACACATCAAAAGTAAGAATCAAGCATTATTTTTTATTAGCCCCAGAAATACTAAATGAATCTACTTTAACTATTTAAATCTTTCAGCAGGATTAAAGTATGAAATATCGGGGAGATTATTAACTTGCTATATAACAACCAAAAAATGATTTTCAAATATTTTTTTAAAGTTATTCAATGAGTTACATATTGATCGTGAACTCAGGTAGAATACAAAGACTGATTTAACGTCACATAAAATTTTTATTTTAAATTTTCTTTTTAGTAGAAAAGACAGAATTCATCAATCCCCTCTACATTTTACTAATAATCACCGCAAAGAGGCAATCAAAAGTAACGCCATGTATATTTTACAGAAGCACTCCAAGTGAAGTCAGTAAGGACATACCTATACCCCAACCTTCACTGTCGGCCAATGTTACAAAAATATTTCCAGACTGGTGTATAGTCTTAATTTATAACCCTAAGACACATTCCAAATAAAACTCACCAAAAATAAAGAGTATAAATGAAATTACATAAATTGTTGAACTCATTAGTTTATATTTACTTTTTGCTTAGATTTTTTTTAAGGTTTTATTTTTTAGAGCAGTTTTGGGTCCACAGCGAAATTGAGAGGGTACAGAGGTTCCCATGTACTTGCGGCCTCCCCACTATCAACATCTTTCACCAGAGTGGGACACATAGCTAATTTTTTAACACTGAAAAATAGTATTTAGCTACAATGAGTGTTCATTTTTTAAATAAAAACGGAAGTAACACTTCATATTTTAAGGGCTAAAAAGAACCTTAGTGATTACCTAATCTGAGCTGCTCACGTCACAGACAGGAAAGCAAAGCAAAGGCAAATACAAGAGTTGCTGAAAGTCATAAAGTTAAGTGGCCCCTGAACACCTGAGGCCAGGATGCAGGCTTCCTGACTCGCAGTTTTGCTCTGTATCTTTCACCTACGCATAATGCCTTCTAAAAATAATCAGAAAAATGCAAACCAGGTTGACGTTAGCCATAACCACCCGCCTGACCACCTTGCTCCCAGAGTTAGTGGCCCAGCTCTCGCTAAGAAAATTTGCGTAAGCCCTGTACGTACTTGAGAAAATACATTTCAGCTGCAGACTTACATCACATATTCTTAGGGATATTTTAATTTTCTTCAGCTTCCAATCCTACCATGCAAAATCCCAGGACAAATGATTATTACTAAGCAACAGCTACTGCACCACGTGTAGGAATGAATAGACAACTTTCCATCCACCTCAGAAAATCTTAAGACTTATAAATGACTGAGCCAGTACCCCTTAACCCTCGTGGACGTTCAAATTACCCAAATAATTTATAGAGAACACCAATGCCTGGACCCCATCCCAGAGCAATTAGGTCTGAATTTCTAGGCATGGGGACCATTCTGCAAAACCTATTACTCCAAAATACATGTTGCATCTCATTCAATGATTCAGTCAACTCCTTCTTCATAGAGGGCAATATGACAGGCATCAAGGATATATTTTTAAAAAAGTAAGACAGATAAAATTTGTTTCTTACATTTAAGAAGGGAAGCTTTCTAAAATTCTGGGTTCTTAATTTCCACTGTCAACGTTACATTTCTACTGTGATATCATCCTGTTACAATTTTTTTATTATTTGTGTTGTTTTTACCATTAATGGCAAAATGCCAACTCTCCCCCACATATACACAAAAGGCAGAGGCCCCTGCTCACCACTAGAAGCACCTCTCCAGACTGACATTGATCCATTAATTAGTCTCTTTTGTTGTTGTTCAAACTGAAAAATCCATTTAATCACATTACCATCTAACCCACATCAGCTTTATTGTATATTATATCCATTAAGGTACCTACCATTCAAGGGTTTTATAAGAGTGGAACAAACATCCAGATATGCCATGAGAAATATCTTTGTCTGATCAATCTTCTCATTTTACCAAATTACTGAGTGGGGTCAGTCTGGCTGACACAGGATATGGTGAGGAGAGCATGGTCATCGGTGACACAATGATGGGGAAGAGTCTCTGTCCAAAGCCATCTTTCCACAAGCTTATCTTACTCAGTGCACTGATTCTCATGCAAATTCACAATTTTGCCATTAAATATAGATTTTTAAATAGGCAGAAAATTTTAATATACCTTCACATAAAGTACTTCATTTACATTAAATAGATCAAATAAAGCATATATCTCTTTTCATATCCTTCTGCCCATAAAGTAAGTTACTGCAAGGGAGGTACTGTATCTGTTTCTCTCTTATTTTTAATGACCCAGCACTTGATTAGTAAACGAGAAGTTACTATAGTTCACAAATGTGTTTAAATTTTTGGAGTTTTCACTTTAACACTAATTGAGTTGTTGTTTTTTTTTAATCATGAAAATCAAAACCGAAATTACTTCTGAGAGTTATGAAGGAAAAGAAATTCCTCTTGAACTTTCTCCACGAAATATGTTTGGAAAGCAGCAAGCATTATTACTGTCCAACCACGGGAACACGTACAACACACAGATGCACATACAATACAGCTTGTTGTGACCTCTGTCCCTCAGGCTCAGAGTTAACCTGGATTCTAAATGCCCAGCTGCATGGACAATGACCCTCAATTTCTCACAATGGTTTTGTAATCCAAATAATCATCAAACAAGTAAGTCATTTAATTACCCCAAGGATTGCAGCAAATTCAAGTGCCTGTAGGAGCCAGTGTGAGACAAAGTCACTGAATGGGAACAGGGAGGGGAGAGAAGACAAGGAGACAAGGGGACTGTTGGCAGTACAGGCCTTTGTTAACGGAGGCAGCTATGAAAAGTCAGATTGTATACGAAAACTTTTGAATCCTGCATTTTGGAAACTAATGCAAAACTCCTTACATCTCTCTGTAGGCCAAATAATGCTCTGTAAGCTAGGAGGCAGCCTTGGCCTCTGATCTAGATGACTAAAAGAAAGACAATTTTTTTGTCTCTAGGAGAGCAACAAAAGTATGTACATTATTATTTTCTATAAGCATTCGCTGAATTTTGTTTTCTTGTAGTCTACAATTTGTCAACCCATGTGTAAAATAACTCATTAGAGTCTGCTTTATTTTATTTAAGATATTCAAGAAAATTCATCTTGAGTTTTTCTAAGTAAATGCGCCTGAACCCTTAAGAATATTCTAACAAATACAGAACACAGGCAAAGAGAAGACTGAACCTTTTTTTTTTTTTTTTTTGAAGAATGGTGATTCATGGAGTGGATAACTGAAGATGAATCACTTGGAAACATGAATAAATATAAACTGAGATTTTGCTCACTCTTGCTTCCTCTCTGTCAACATTTTGGGGGAGAAGCTGAATAAAAGGTAAGGAGTGGCTCCATTCCATAGTGAAATGATAAACCAAATAAAAAAATCACACAAGGTTATCAACAGATACACAAAGTCTGCCTCAAACCAAACATAACCCACTTGACGTGACTCCAAAGACATAAAACTGAGCGATCTGACAAACTACATTGGTTATTTGCTCATGAGACAAAGACCTACTTATGTAATCCAGGCAACTAAAGCAAGGAAAGGGACATAGACATGTGTTTCCATGGTGATGCAAGTCACGTGGTCTACCCAGGAAACACAAACTGTGGTTTTACCAAAGTATCTGTGACAGCATACTAGAGGGTGGGGAAGTTTACACGTTACCTCTCCCTATGTGTGACCTGCCTTTACATATACAAAGAGAGGAAGTTCATTCTTCAACAGGTTGACTTTTTTGCCAAGTGTCTCAGATGGAGTAATATTATAATTCTACACCTGCTTTTACAGCTTCTTACCCTCCCCCATTTACTCTACTTTTCACCAAAACTCTGCATTTTCTTTTATCAATTCTTTTCATTCCTTTCCTTAAACTCTGTCAAAACACGTAAAGACAAAAAGAAATTTTAAAAAATAATAACAATTTCATACATCCCTGTACTTTCATGATTTACTTGTAGCATCAAAAGTATAAAAAAGAAATATAATCATAAATTAAATACACTTTTTCACTTAAGTTATTAAATTGAGATGTGACCCTGGCCATGTGATAGCTACTGATATATTATAAAAATTTGCTTCACTATTATAAATCGAGTAAGTAAGTTTTCTCATTTAAAATCATGGTGATATCAACTCAATGTACAACCACCATAAGTACAAAATTAAAAACCCATAACTAAGAATTACCTAAAAAAATCGGAAAGTCAAGGTTGGGACTAACAAAAACAATGGCTTTGCATTGATGACTCTGGGACTACATGATGAGAGAATTCAGCCCACACTGAAGTCCCCCAACTGAACCCGAGAGTTCCATTAGTGAAAGGATTTTAAGTTGGGGGTTATGTGTATCGGTACATACTCACAGAAGAAAGGTAAGAAAACAGATATTCTAAAAGGAGAGAACAGAGAGGGACCACTCAACAACTGCTGATTACTGGTGTTGTCCTCTCTCAGCTACAAAATCTGACCCAATAAGCCAAAGGCTGTAGGGTAGGAGACACCCACACCCTACATTAACACCTGTCTCTTTCCCACCACTGATAGAGCTACAGTGTGAAGCACAATAAACAAGTATCTTCTTTCCAATCTGCCCTGCCTTGGGGCTTCATCAGTTACCTAGGAATGAAATAACATGTACGTGTGGACTTCCACGCCCTCATACTGAGGCGGAGGACCATGAAATGGAACTCAGCTGCAGACTGATAGAAAAAGGCATATTATCACATAATTCATGTACTGCACAGAATATATATACATTAGACACTGATAAGTTAATGTTTCGTTTAAAAGTTGAATGAAATTCTACTTCCATTAAATCAAGATGTTTTCTTAGTTGCACAGTGTATGAATGATGAGTAATGTGAATACAGATTTTTTCTACCCTTTTACTCAGGGCCTAGGAATTGTTAAAACCCGTGTTACATGCTTGGCATTACAATGCCGCCATACTCCAGGCGCTTATAACCTGGTAGGAAAGGCGATCAAGTAATTAAATAATCACATACAGAAAGTGTGCTGTGACGTCTGCTTTGAGGGCCATAAGCATAAGGTTTAATAATGGAAGTACTCGAAGCCCTCACTCCACTGAGACTAGAGGAGACGGTGCCAAGGGATTTGAGGAACGGTTTCTAAAGGAGGTGACATAATCTGGTACTGAAGTGGAGGGAGTGGGTTCCAGGTGGTTATAAGGCCACGTGCCAAGACGCTGAAGCAACATGGGCCTGGTGGAGAAGCAAAGAGGGACCCAGTAACAAAGAGAGCCTGGACTTCGTCCTTTATGTAAAGGGAAACCATCAGAGATTTTATTCAGAGGAACAATGTGCAAGGCTACTTCTAAATGGTGTACTTCAGCTGCTCAAGGGCCTCAAAACAGCCTTTACATTACATACAGCCCCAACAGTGAAGTCCATATAACATCAAAAGTCAGATTCAAACTGATCTTTTAAATCTTACCCCATCTTTTACTAAATAATTAATTGATTCAATAAATATTTCCTGAACATGGAAGAATGTGTTGATGAAAAAGAAAAAAACAACTTTTTGAGAACTGGAGTGTAGTGGGCCACCAAGATGAACAAAGGCACAGAAACAGGGACATGGCAAAGCAAGTGGCATGTTCCGAGAAAGCAAATAACTGTGGCTACTTACAAGTACAATAGGAGTTGAAACAAACAAAAAAGCACAAAGAATGATAAGGTGGGAAAGAGAGATTAAATGCCTTTAATTCAATTTAAAGCCAATGGAGAACCAGCTAAAGTTCTGTAAACTGAAGAGTGACAGATTGCATGAGAAAACTTACCATAACTTCAGACAGTGTGTTGGGAAAAATAGAATCACATAAGAAAATGTTTAAGGTTTTTAACATTTTCAGTTTAAATAATTTCCTCTTTTTCAAGAGATACACTAAACAGCCTAGAATAAAGTCAGTATGGGGAAGAAAAAAATTCTGTAAACTCTCATTAGTCTATTTTCAACTAAAGCAAATGGGAAAGACACATTACTCCCTTTCTGCAAAAAAATCTGCCCACAGTGAATCATCCGTGAAGGAAGTCTGAGAAAAGAAGGCCAAACTCTGTCTGTTTCGTGGTTACATTCTTCAGGGGGTACATAATGGTTAGCGAGTCTGAGTTCTCACTCTGACTCCACAGTTCTGTAGAGCCACAAAACTGGAATCAACTCCAACACACACAACCACCCTCATCCAGAATGGCACCCCAGATGTAATGGCAGCACTACAAAGAGCTGCCAGGCGGAGGGTCAACAGCACGCAGCCCCACTGCATCCATTTACCTGGGACCTAAAGAAAATACAACTTTAGCTTTCTCTCACCTCCGCACCTAGAGAAACCTAAGGAAGATTCAAATCCCATAACATCTTAATAGAATATCATTCACATTAATGTGCAAGACACATTAGGATTAATATACAGGGTGTGGCAAAAGTAGGTTTACAGGTGCTCATGTGGAAAATAATACAATTAATAAATACTAATACAAGGATAAACTCTGTGTCTTGTGTACTCACAACGGTAAACTAACATTTTGGCCTGTATTAGTTACCCATAAGTAACATACTTATGAACCAAATGTCCAAGAGTTACCTGTATTCAAGGTGTCTTCCTTAAGCAACTACGGGGGAAAAAGTCTAGGACATTATCATGATTCGACTTTGATGTGACATTCATGAACCTGATCTTGGCATTTGATTCTTTTAATTGAGTGGCTCATGGGTCGTCCTGTGAAATATTATCTGCTCAAAGTCTATAAGCATTAATTGTTCAGCCCAAAAGAAAATTGCTATAAAAATTATAAAAGGACTGTCACCAAATTTATTTGTCTACTACTACCAAATTAGTCAGTATTTTTAATTTTTATTGTTACCTTTTAGCAATGTTATAGCCTTCCTTCAGAAACGATGTCAAGAAGATTGAGTCCTACTGCTGTGAGATCCCACGGCCACCATCCTCACTACCTCACAATCCCTCTGCCTCCTCAGTTTGCTCTCCCCGCCCTCCTTTCTGAGTTTTAGCATCTCTCCTCTTTGCCAGGATGAATCTTCCATCCATTTTCTTGAAAGTGCTTCTTTGCCAGCTCTAGTTCATTTTGTTTTTCAATTATACAGAAAAGAAAGGAGGAAAAGAAGGGGAGGGGAGGGGAAAAGAAACCAAGAAAGGAAAGAAAGAAAGAGGGAGGGAGGGGGAAAAGAGTGAAAGAGGAAAAGAGAGAAAGAGGCAAAGAAATAAAGGAGAGACGTTTCCCTGATCCTGTTCTCTCTCAACACCATACTTTGGTGACTTCTTCCCCTCTCATTTGAATGTCTTGAAAATGAAGGCCACCCAAGCCTGCTCTAATTCTTCACTTCCCACCCACTACCTTGCCCCCACCCCCCACCCTGGTTACACTTCTACATTGTTTAAATTGGTCTCCAAATTCCTCACATTCCTATTTTCCACACACCCATCACCCTAATCTCTTGGCAAGTCAGAAACTGGGTCATCCGAAACCCTTTTGGCTGTCACCATATGCATTCACTCAGTTACTAAGGTCTTATATTTAGTTGATATTCCTACTGTCTCAAACACACCCCTCGGAGCCAGTATATTGCTTAGGGTGCTCTTTGCTTCCACCTAAAATACGGTGCATGGTTTCCCCACCTTCATCAATCCCACTGCCTACAGCAGGTTCCAGACATAAATTTGACTACTCCTTACTCAGGATTTAGACTTAGCTATACCCTGAGGATAGAATAATCTTCTAGAAGCCCAGCAGCAGCCATGCTGCTGCACTGCTCTAAATCCTTGCTAGCTCTACATTCACAAGTGAATTAAGTGCAATCTTCTCGGTTTGTTACTCAGGACTGTGCATTTTGGCCCAAGCCGTCTTTTTAAATCTACTTCTAACTTATATTCTAGAATTCAAACAGTATTAAATTGTTATTCCTGTCCACAAAAGGTGGGATACAATCCTGTTTACTTATTTACTTTGGCCTTCTCCTATCATACACAGAAGTGCCATTATACACACACAAAAAGTGTTCAATGATAATTTCTCTATGGACTATCCATAAAATTAATACCAAATCAAATTTCAAAAAAGGAATATAAGTTCTACGTGATCAGGAAACTTTGAGAAAATACACACACACATATACACACGTGTATGTGTGTGTATATCTGCTCTACCCCCATAACCCAGAAACCCTCCTTGGATTAACAGGCATTGATTAAACTGTTGGAAACATAGGTGTACTACGGCGCTACCCTCTCTGTTTTACAGCTGTGAAACACAGAAAGTGTACTGCTGTCATAATTAAGCACTTGAACATGAACATCAGGAGGAAGATAACACACAAGTATTTGTAAGATAAGAGTCCAACTATGGCAGCCCTCCAGAAACGCAGTATCAGCAGAAGCGAGGCCCTCCTTAGCCGCCTCCATAAGCTGGCCATAGGTTTTCCCTGGATCATGTCAACATTTCATAAATGTTTGTTTTTCCCATGGTAATCTCTGTGGCAAAGGGTTGGCTGATGAGGATTTCATTAAACACTAGGAGAAATTCCCACAAATGGACTTAAATGTACACAACCCTTGAGGCAGAAATGAAAATGTACTTCGCATGCTTCAGAGTATGCTACATTGCAATCGAGCTCTCTAGGGAACATTGTGCGTGGACTGCAATTTTCTCAAGTCCAAAATGAAAAAGAAAGTGCTGTATTTACAGCATTTTTATTATCTAACATCTGGAACTTTCACAGTAGCTATAATTACTGCATAAAAAGAAGCATGTATGAGATCCATGAAGAACACAGGCCATTCAGGAATGTGCCTGTGCGCCTACACAGCCAAACACACATTTTAAGAGTAAAAACTTTGATAGTGCTATAAATGTGTCTCTCCAGCTACTGCTCTATCACAAGGCCCAGAAGACTAACATTCCAGACAGGAACGTTCACGGTAACTTTCCCTCAAACTCTGGCATACGAAGGACAGACGCACCGCATAATGCTATCAGTTTCTTGGAGTCACAAAAGGCTTGCTTACCAATTATTTGAGACACGTATGCTACAAGAAATGAGGCACCAAAGGCTCTTTTAAGCAGACCTTCCTGGTCTCTTTAAATGGTTAGATGAAGGTATATCTCCCAGGAACAGCACAGCTGCACACTGGCAAAAAGGACCCGGACACCTTCTCTTACACTCCTTTTGTTTAACTTGAATAGTTTTCATTTCTTCATTTATAGGTTGGCTGGCCCAGTACCTGATTCCCTACACAAACGTTAACAATTGGTTAAGATCCATTTTTAATTAACATCATTTACATTCAAATAAATCATGGCCTGAAAGTCCTTTTTATAAGTTTATACTCTAGATTAAATATTATACAATGTTATTCTATGAACTCTAATGAATGGTTCCATAAACAAGCGAAAATCATTTTAATAAGTTTTTGTTAGACCCCGGTATTACATGCTCTGCCAAGTTCCTGGCTTCTCAAACCAGTGAGACCTGTGGGCCTATCAAATTTCCTACAAAATTCATTTTACCTATATCCAGGCAGTTTTCTCCAAACAAAAATTATTTTTTGGCCAACATGCATTATATTATAAAAATCAAACAAACAAAAAGAAGAAATTCTGCACCTGAAAGGCATGCAGATAGGGGAGGGTCCACCAGGGCTGAAGATGGTGGCTAGTTTTAGCCACCGACAAACCCACCCCCACTGCACGTGTGCTCCACAAGGTCCGGCAGAGAATGGACACCACACAGACCCTGTCTCCAAGTTGTCAGTGCCCCCTACCCTTCTTTTCAAGTTTTCTAGATTTCTCTTCATAGGACTCCATATGTTTCCTAACCTCAATAATTTAAAAGCAGCATTTCAAGATATGGAAAGAACATCAGTCTCCTTTGACTGATGACTTTTAAAAAGATGAAATATTGCCATTTGCAACACCATGAATGGATCTTGAGAGTATAGTGCTAAGTGAAATTTTAAGTCAGATGGAAAAGAGCAAGAACCCTATGATTTCACTCATATGTGGAACCTGAAACAGGAAGCAACAAACAAAACAAATACACACAGGCAACAGTGTGCTGGTTACCAGAGGGGAGGGAGGGAGGGGGAAGTATGAGAGGGGAAGGGGGGTCAAATATATGGGGATGAAGGGGACTAGACTTTGGGTGGTGAGCAAATAACAGAGCATATAGGCATTGTATTATGAAGTTGTATACCTGAAACTTATGTGTTATTAGCCAATGTGACCCCAGTAAACTTAAAATACTTTCTTAAAAAATGTTTAAAAAGCAGCATTTAGTCAACAATAAATTCCTGTCAAATACTAAGATTCGTGTATTTAGCTAGACATTCAACAATTCTCTCTCACCAACAAGAACTTAATGTGCCAGCATGATCGGTAAGTGCTACTTACCCACTTTCCCACTTTCCCACATGCACACCACCAGTTAGAAGTGGATGTTAGTACTTTATGTATAACTATGACATCCCCCTTTCACCTTCTAGTCGGAGAAATGGACCGTAAGTTTAAAAAACAGTGAGCATTAGCAGTTGTTTCTCATGGGTAAGCCAGTGGAGCAAGAATGAAACACAAATAAAACTGCCACAAATAGGGCCAACACTTCTGACCACTGCCTTAGGTTCCTATCACACATACTGCTTTGTCATTCTGGCTCGAATGTGTCCCCGTTTGGGGGGAAGGGGACCTTATCTCCCCGCCCCTCAACTTCAGGCACCGTGGTCATCTTCCGGTCGCTGCATGAGTCAGCACCACTGGAAATGGACAGCTTCCGGCTGTTCATTGAGAGGAAAGGTTTTCTCCCCATGGAATGAACCAGTACGGCTGAGACACAAACAAGGGTAAAAGATGTATCCAGAAATGTGGTGGGAAAATTTAGCACACACACTAAACGCAAATAACAAATATGTTATTAACAAAGTCTAATGTCTGTGTTGCTCATTGGTACAATTCACCTTATAAAACGAAATTTAAAATATACAGCTATTATCTTAATTATTAACTAATTGATTAATAATATAATGACATAGTGATTATTAATTCACTAATGGTCAGTAATAATGTCATTTTCTTTATTAGTAGTTAGGCCTAATTCGCTTCAAAAATAATTTCCTGACATTCCACGACCCACACTTGCAAGTTAGATTAGGTATCCTCACATACGTGTGGCCACTTCACTCACTGTTCTTACTCCATAATGTAATATGGAAACACTACCTTTAGATTTCTCCTCCAAGACAGGGCTTCTAGTTCTACGTTCTATGGCACTCAGTAATACTACAGCCATTCAGTGAATACCTACAATGTACTCTGCCTGTTACATTCATTACCTCATTTGATACCATAACTACCTTATGAAATATTATTACTTTCATTACATATTTGAAGACATTAATCAAGAATTATAAATAATGATAAGAATTATAACTAAGTAGAATGCAAGATGTAAACCCAGTCCTGTTAAGCATCAGAGGTTGGGTATCATCCAGAGATGGCCAGCATCATCTTATAACATACAAAAGTATCAAATAACATATAGGCAAATCAGGCAACCCTATCAAGTTTCATTTATCTGTTCAAAGCCAGCGTATCTAGGAAAAACGTTTCCACATTAGGGATCACTGGCAGACTTGTCTTCAGCAGTGACCCTTTACCCTCGGTGAGGCAACAGCTCGAAGTCTGACAACTGGGTTCTGATCCCAGTCCCCCCATTTCTTCCTCACCTGCACACTGTGGGCACGAGCACTGTCTACCTTGAAACTAAATGAATCGGTATTTGTAAAATACTTGGAACAGTGCCTGCCAGAGTAAGGACTAGGTAAGTGTTTATTAAACAAAAACACTCTGTGGGTAGATTGTATCAAAGCTGCTGTGGCAAACTCTATTGACAGCACAATATGAATTCTATTTATAGGAAAACAATTTGTAATGCATAAACTTCTAAATGTTCCCCTAGGACAAGGAAGTTAGTTGAAAGAATGGACAAACTCTTCAAAGGTAGGAATGGAGAGCTGACAACTGCAGTCAGAAGGGAGCAAGAGAAAAACAAATGGCTTAAGATCATTTTCCAGGTTGATTTCCAATCATCTGAATTAGTATCAGACCATAAAATGATCTTTAGTTCAAACAGATAGATTTTGTAAATTTTGACTATGATCCTTTAATTGATGACTTAATAGATTTAAGCATGGTATACATTACTTGCTATTTTGAAAGTACAAACTGGTATGTATGTGTTACATTCTGAATGAAGATTATTTTTGTGACTTCCAAACACCTGCATTAAGGGTTTTACTACTCTTAATTTAAGAATTAATGAATACAATTTCTTCACTCTAAGATTCTATTTTTCATAGAGAAAAAGAATAATTATAAGTACTTACTTTTAATATAACTCACATTTATGAATCTGAATCCCAAATCTAAGCAGTTTTATTTCCCATCTTTTAAAAAATAAGCTTCAATATATAACAAACCTCTAGAGTCAGAATGAATAAAGGAGTGGAACAGAAGAAGTCTTTCAAACAAACGGCTAAGGGTGCTACCCCCTCTGCAGGAATGACCACCTGTCAACATTGCAGGGAGGGAGGGAGGGAGGGAGGTCATCCTGAGCAAAAAACAACAAACTGGAAAGTTGGCAATTATAACTTAAATTTTTTTTAATTTACATAAATAAAAAAATTTTATGAGTAAAATTTATTTGAGTAGGTACCTGAAAAAAGGTTTATATAAAAAAAACTACAAAGTAACTCTTTAAAAAATGGAGTAGATAAAAGGAGAACATTATAGATGAGAAAACATACTTAAATTTCAGTCTGTTTTACAGTCTTTTTTTTGGAAATTGTTTTATGTTTTTTTGTTGTTCAATTATAGTTGTTCCCATTTCCCCCTACTACTCTCCCCTGTCCTACCCACCTCCACCTCCCACATTCAGCTTTGTAGTCTTTACTCAATTATTATTGAAGGAAATCTCAGCTATTATTTTGCTACAACATCCAAATCTTCAATTATTTGATTTCAACTAATCAGAGGGAATATCTGCTGAATTATTTAGTAATTTAGGGCATAATTTATTCTGCATGAATACTAAACCACCATTACTTAATTTCCCAATTTCTTCTCTAGAAATGAGATTCTTGCACTGTTCACAAATGTCTTCATTTTTTATATAATCTTTTATATATTAGGGTATGCAAGTCATGAATTACATAAAAATAATATTTAATGCACTTTCTACATGAGTAAAATTTCTGGAGGATTTTCTGCCTTTAAAGAAAGCCA
>VMDR010017381.1:0-20181 GCA_007922815.1 Macrotus californicus
ATGATGGTGATTTTGCTATTGCCCCAAATTGTTTGGGATTGTCTACACAAATTAAATTTTGATTTTATTACATCTTTTAAAGAAACAAGTATATTGTTTTCTAGGCTTCCACAGGTTGAAGGAAAAATAAATACAAAGAAATAATTTTATTCTTTTGCTAGCATTAAAATTGTTTGCATGTTATAAAAATCTCATGTGCACAGCTTTTAAGTCTTAGTAAAGCAAGTATTACATTTTTGCCTTTTTATAAATTCCAGAAGTTTATGTGTTTTTTTTTTCTTCTTCTTGCTACACATAATGAAAGACAAACCCATCTCTGAGTGATCAAGCAGAAGGGACATTCTGGAGCATGTACTGCCCATTTATTCATACCCCCCTAAAAGCAAGCATTATTCGAGTCTTGTTTAAATCAGCTTTACTATAAAACATTTGGCCCCCGCCTGTGGTTCAAAGCCATTCTTTGAACAGCTTGAAATCATTAGAGAGGGAGTGGTGGCAAAAAGTAGAGCTTCAAAGACCTTGCCCAACTGAAACAATACACCACACTCGGAGCTGACAAGTCAACAGGGAAGATGCTGCAAGCAAGGTCAGAGCTTACAATAAGGTCATTACTTTTTCAAGGTTACAGAGATCCATTTGCTGGCCTACAATAATGTTTCAATCAGGCATAAGTAGGAGAAAAAAATGAAATATCCTCTGTTCTGAAGCTGTCACTTATGGTTTATTCAAGTAAGAAAATGTCTAGGAAAACTGAAGTGATTGCTTGTCTGATGTGCATCAAGTCTTGCCCGCAATTAGCTCCACTGAGGCTCTAAACTTTAAAGTCTCAAAGGAGGCTGATGGCAGTCTCAGTACAAAACATCCTTTTCCTATTGATCAATAACATATAGAATGTATTTTCTCAGGTTGTTATTTCCTAAGTTCAATAAGAAAATTGCTCTACTTGACCAGCGTTCATTTTTGAGAGTTTTGATAATATGTTTCCTCTAATACTTTGTACTTTAGCAAGGGATGAAATAGTCATCATTTGCATGGGCTCTGATGTCAGACTGCCTGAGTTCACAGGCCAATATGCCATAAAAAGTGAAATTTTGGCCAATTAATATAGAAGTGCCTCCTTTTCCTCTTTTGTAAAGCTGGCTTTAATTGCTATTTAACTAACCACCTGTTAGTTGTGAGGATTAAAAAAAGTAATCAATACTTGTAAAGCAATTGGAAAAACTTGTCACATAATAGATGCTCAGTAAATGTTAGCCATTTGTACTAGTCAGCATTCTCCACAGAGACAGAACTATAGTAGAATGTGTGTGTGTGTGTGTGTGTGTGTGTGTGTGTGTGTGTGTGTGGAGAGAGAGAGGGGGAGAGAGAGAGAGAGAGAGAAAAAAAGAAAGAAAAGAGAGAAATGTATTATAAAAAATCAGTTCACACAATTATGAAAGCCTGATGAGCCCAAAGTCTGCAAGGTAGGCCAGCAGGCTAGACACACAGGGAATAATTGCAGTTCAAGTCTAAAGACAGACTGACAGCACAATTCCTTCTTGCTCAAAAGGAGGTCAGTCTTTGTTGTAGTAAGACCTTCAAGTGTTTGTGTGAGGTCTTTTTTCCCCACACATATTATGGAGGATGTTATGGTGTGAATATTTGTCTTCCCAAATTTCATTTGTTGAAATTCTAATCTCTATTGTGATGGTATTAGGAGGTGGAGCCTTTGGGAGCTGATTAGGTCTTTGAAAATGAAGACTTTAAGAGTGGGAATCATGATTTATAAGAGAACCGAGAGCTTGCTTCTTCACTCTGCTCTCAGCCAAAGATAAAAAGAGAAGTTGGCAACTTGCAACCCAGAGGGGGACCTTCCCCAGAACCCCATCATACTGGTGCCTTGATCTCAAACTTCTAGTCTCCAAAACAGTGAGAAATAAATTTCTCTTGTTTATAAGCCACTCAGTCGATGGTATTTTGGCATACCTGTCTGAAATGACTAAAACAGAGAATAATCTAATTACTCAAAGTCCATTGATTTCAATGTTAATCTCACTTAAAAAACATCTTCACAGAAATACTCAAAAAATGTTTGACCAAGTATCCAATATCTGGGTATTGTGGCCCAGGCAAGTTGATACCTCACATTAGCCATCACACTATTGTTATTATTATATAATCTCTATCTCAGTGGACAACCTCAATCTGAATAGTGTAAGAGGGGCATAAGTAAGATTTATGATAGGATCTAAACCTCTGCCCATATTCTGCCCGTCCTGGACTGAGTCCTCAATCATGAGCATCCGAGCAAGAGAAAGGTCAGTCTGACTGAAATGAATTTCTTAACTTTCAGTACTACCTGGGGATGAAATAGACAATTGTTAAGTATTTTGGTTGGCCAAAAAGTTCATTCGGTTTTTCCATAAAACGGCTCTAGGAGTGCTTAGTTGTCTTTAACTTCATTAGAAACAATTCTGTTAGATTGTATCGTAACTGCTGTCATATCAGCATGCAGTTAAAAAAGAAAAACATCAAAATCGGTGAATTTTTGTGTAGTTATTTTAATATTGAAAATGGAAGAAAATATGCAACATTTTTGACATATCATGCTTTATTATTTCAAGAAAGGTAGAAACACAACTGAAACACACAAAAAATGATTTGTGCAGTGATGGAGAAGGTGCTGTGACCGATCCAATGTGTCAACAGTGGGCTGTGGAGTTTCGTGCTGGAGATTTCTCACTGGATGATGCTCCATGGTTGGGTAGACTGGTTGAAATTGATAGCGATGAAATTGAGACATGAATGGAGAACAATCAATGTTATACCACTTGGGAGATAGCCGACATACTCAAAATATCCAAATCAATAAAGTTACTGGTAAAAATGAAAAATGTGTCCTTTATGTTATAGAAAAAACTAAATGGACTTTTTTGCCAACCGAATGTAATATAATAGATGAAAATAAAATCTTCACCACTGTCTAGTCAAACTTCCATGATGTTTTTCCTTCCTTTCTTCAGATAAAAATCTTCTGCCATTGACACTCATAAATAATAAGGCAAGTGTGCAAAAATATTCCTGAATAGGTGTTTTTGAAATGTGTATGCTTTTCTGAAAGAAATAGAGAGGGCCCTTAAATTGCTTCCTTAGCTCTCTTTATCTTTAGCATATCAACTTGTAGCTCTCTATGTGATGAGTTCACTTATCTGCAAACATTTTCCACTACCTAACTTCTGATTTATACTGTTCATTTCAA
The DNA here is from genome assembly GCA_007922815.1 of Macrotus californicus. NCBI lineage: Eukaryota > Metazoa > Chordata > Mammalia > Chiroptera > Phyllostomidae > Macrotus > Macrotus californicus. The sequence goes on from VMDR010017381.1 coordinate 3,239, forward strand.
CAATTATTTTCCAGATAATTAATTTATTCCCATGATTTCATGATTAGGTGACATAATCAATAAAATCCTTTGATTCTGCCAAACATTGGGGTAGGGAATTACTGACCCACCCTGATCCTCAGGGGACCTTACATTTTGAGTAACTTCTTTAAAATGTTGTAAGTCCCTCTCTCACCAGTGACTCGGCCAGCTAGAGGGCATTGCTGCCTTCTGAGCAAAGTACCCCATGCTAGGACAAGGACCAGTGTAGGTTCTGCTCCTGGTTTCTCCTCTTTGGGATGCTCTCTGATTCTTTAGCCTCATGATGTAATCAGATGCCTCTTAAGAGATCCAGGAGTCAGCCTATGGGGATGATCCAGGACCACCTGTAGCTTGGCCCTGCTTGAAAAAGAATGGCCTATTAAACAGATTGCTCCTATTGGCTTTCAAGGTATTTTTTTCCCGACTAACACATGATTGGGCTGTCAGAATGGGGATGACATGCTGATTTTTGGTGTCTCAAATTTTTTACATAGGGAAGGGCCCCAAAAATTTATCAGGGAGGGGCCCTGCATGCAATGACCCTCAAGATGGTCATAAAAGTATAAGACTGGACCAGCAAAAGTATCCCTACAGAAATGGATATCTTCCTCTACTCTTGGTGGGAACATATATTGCTACAGGATTTGGAGGAAGGTAAATTGCAAGTTTCTGACAAAATTTTAAAATACATATTACTTGGCCTAGAAATATAACTTCTAAGAATTAATTTTACAGGTACCTAAGTGTGCAAAGATTTATGTTTGTGAATTGTTATCAGAATATTAATTATAACAGCATGATGTTAGAAACCATCAATTGTAGTTACATAAAATTTTATATATACTATGGGATATTAGGCATTCATTAGGAACAATAAAACAGATTTATGTGAACTGACATAGTGAACATTTCAGTTCACAGTTTCAAATAAATAAGAAAGAACAAGTTGCTAAACCTTTGAAAAGATACTCAGCAAAATAATTAAGAGGTTAATTGCAGCAAGTGTGATTAGAACTAGACAGTAAAGAGAAATTTTATAAAATGTTTCTATCTTTTCACTCTTCTAATAAACACAAGTATTTAAAAGAGGTAGCAGAGGAAAGGGTTGTTTCTCAATTTTGAATCAGGTCTTATGTACTGTAGCGATTTGGGATAATCCAGGGGACCTGAAACTAGATTTAAATCCTGGCGTTGTGTGGCCTTCACCAATGCGTCTTTAAGCAATCTTCATCTGTTAGTGAGAACAGCAGCACCTATATTATAAAGTGTCTGTGAATATCGCATGAAATAAAATCAGGAATGTTCTTATTTCAGACCCAGGCCCATAGTAGGGCTCATTCAGGACTTCTTGGCTATTACACTCGACTTCTTATGCCTTGACACCCATCAAGTATGTATGTCACTAGAACTTCATTCCAGGCTGTAGCAGACTTCCATGCATATGATATACATATATCATTATCACCTGAGATTTTATGTATATCATTATTACCTGAGGTGAAACACATTCAAGATCAGATACATCAAATATTATCTTTCTTTCTTGGAAAAACCTTCCCTCTCAATTTCCGTGCACATAAACGACTGTCACTCTCCTGATAATGCAAGAGGAAAAGGAAGAGAGCCTGTGGGTCCAAGATGTTGAAGAGTGACTGCAATGTGATAGGGAATATTTGACCACAGGCTCGAACTGTTTTCTACACATGAGGCTTTTTGGATGAAAAATCATACTTTTGCATTCTCAGGAAAGCAGACTGGGTCCTCCATGAGCTGGATGTTGCCTCTGTTTGACTTGGTGTTCCAGTCCCTCAATGCCTTGTCTTTTGCGCCCTTGTACTTATCTCTACCTGAACCTTGTTATGCCTAGAGAGGCACTGCACTGTAGTAGTTAATGACATGGACTCTGGAGCCCAACTATGGGCCTTCAGATTCTGCCTCTTTTACTTAAAGTTATGTATGTTGGGCAAGTTATTATACCTTGTTGGCTAAGCGATTACCACTTTCATAGACTCATTTTTCTCTTCTATAAAATGGAGATAATAATAGTACCTACCTCATCAGGTTGTTGTCAGGTTCAAATGTGTTATTATATGTAAAGTTTCTGGCATATTGAAAACATTGTATAATCATGAATTATTTACTTTTCGGTAATTTATTATTATGATTATTTTATTATTATGAATGGTTGGTAAACAAACAACCATTATTTGTTTCTACGCCTGTCCTTCCTATTAGTTCACAGAATACCTGTAGCTAAAGTTGCTAATAATGTTATTACAGAAATTGCCATAACAATTGTTCAATAAATAATTGTTAAATTAATAGGTGAGTGTTTTGTGATCCCTTAGTACCTCAGGCACAGTACCTCCTAGTGCCTGGCTCCAATCATGGCTTCTGAAGTGAGGAACTTCATAGTCCACAAGGCAGACTGCTTGGGGCAGAGGGTGTTGTGTTCCCACGCGGAGTGCGGGGCACCTGAGTGGCACCGGGAAATTGCTTCTCTTCCCGTCAGCCACTCAAAAAGCCTTCCCTCCTTTCCAACAGTCACCTTATCCTGTTTATCCAGCCTCCTCTGCAGAGCTTATGTCCTGTGGTGGGTGGAAGGTGGGCAACAGTGACACAGCCCCAGGCAGTGAACATTACTACAATACATCAATTATGAATGTCCCTTTCCTTCACCAGGGATTGGGGTGGGTGTGGGCCTGTGATACCTCCCTTCTCTGTAACTGTCAGTGCTTGGTTGTAGCTGTCTTGTGACCACAGTATGGCCAACAAATTGAAATCAGCAGAAGTAATAATTGACAGAAACTGCATACCTGGTAAAATTTTGTTGATATTCTGAAATGCACAATCCAGACATGATTTTCTTTTAAGATTTCTATTTATAGGAGAATATAAGTAGTCCTTGTTTGTGTTGACTTGGAGAGTTTTTTGTTTGTTTGTTTTTTTAAGGAGCAAGAAAAGTTATTATTAAAAACATGATACACCATAAGAGGAAAAACCTGTCGATTAACCATAACATGTTATTGTCAAAAAAAAAATTAGTAGCTTTCTGGCAGTAAGTTTTGGGAATAATTATATTAAAACTACAGTAATAACTCTGTAATCATTTTCTCTTTTGATGCTGCCTTTTACTGGTTGGTGAGTCAACCATAACTATTTGCTCCAGGAAAGAATTTAGAATACAGAGCACAAAATTGCTGCTTGAGAGAAGGGCTTTCTTTGTATGCTTATTTGTTTATTTTACTAGAAGCTAGAATCAAATTTGTTTTGTCATTTTTAAACCTAGGTGAGTTATTTTTCTGTGATGAAATTTTCTATTAGCCCTGGCTGGTGTGGCTCAGTGGATTGAGTGCTGGCCTGCAAACCAAAGTGTCACCGGTTCGATTCCCAGTCAGGGCACATGCCTGGGTTGCTGGCCAGGCCCCTAGTTGGAAGCATGTGAGAGGTAACTGGTTGATGTATCTCTCACACATTGATATTTCTTTCTCTCTTTCTCCCACCCTTCCCTTCTCTCTAAAAAATAAAATTTAAAAAACTTTCTATTAGTTTGATATTGAATAGTAACTGCAATTCCCTCATAAGAATGAATTCCAAAGTAATAAAATATGTGGAGATTTTCCTTGTTAATTAGCACATATTCTAATGTGCAAATAGTTTTTTTTTCTTCTAATACCTTGTTTGGTGACTTTAGGTTTTATAGGTAAAACATAGCTTATCAAAACAATATTCTGTTTTTATATTTTAAAAATACACATTTATCATTGTTAAGTGCTTAAAGTAGATTACAAAATAGTAGCATGTTTTTACTACATATATATCAAAATAATTATTACTGAAAGTTTTATCTGAATGTTTATTTTCATATGTGATATTTGCATTTTCTTCATGCCTGTGTTTACTCTTAAAATGTTAGAAAATAATCATGTAAATCCTATGCTATCTTTCTGGGAGAAGGAAACCACCAGAAGAGTGGAAAATGTAATTTGGAAATAAATAGTGTGACATTTCTTGTTCCCAGGTATTTGAATAATTATATTCTTCGTCACATCTGGGGTTGCCTCAGGTAAGAGGTACAGTAATTTGTTTCTGAAACATTTTGGAAACACTTTTGATAGTCATACTCAAGGGCAGTGCCTCTAAACCCTCCTATTGCCCTGCGGAGAGAGACACAGCATGGGCAGCATTCACTTCTGACAAGCCGTCTTGCACATCTTCAGCCTTAACCTCAGTTCCTAGGATGCAAGCTGTTATTCTATGTCTTTCTCTCCTCACTCAAAAAAATTTATATTGGAATGCAAGAAAGAGAGGATAGCCACATTTTAGAAATTATATGAGCTCTAATTATTTTCTCATGATTACTTTCAAGCTCGGTATTATTAGTAAGAAATGATGTATTGCCTCTCTAGACTCTCACAGTGGAGACCTGGAATAGGAAAGAAGTTTGAAGACAGTGTTTCTCAAACTAAGATACCTTTAAATGACCTGGGTGAGCATCTAAACTCCAGATTCTGACTCAGTAGGTCTGAGGTGAGGCCTGAAATTCTGAATTTTTCACAAGCTTCCAGATAATGTCTCTGCTGTTGATTACAGGGCCTAAGACTGGGTAAACACTCAAGTGTAGCAGTGAGAAAAGGGCAAGTGAGGCATAGTGCCCCACATCTGTAGCAAACTCAGGCAGGCAATAGTAACTTGGCTTTAGTAAAAGCCTCATGGAGTGTCCAGAAGTAATGAAAGCTTTTGAAATGAAAGTGTCCAGTGGGCTGTTGGTACTCAGGGCTAACAGTCATGGTCATCGCATTTCTTTAACAAACATGTAGTGCTTATCATATGGTTGGCATTATTCTATGAGCTTCCTCATATCAAATGTTTAAGCCTCTTAGCAGCCCTAGGAGGTAGGTTCTATTATTTTTATTTTTCCCATTTTACTGGTTCAGAAACTGAAAAACATCACAGCACATGAATATGTTTGGTTTATACCCAGGCAGAAGGCTCCGAGCTCCTCTGCTTAACCACGATGCCATGTTATTTCTCTGACTCAGACATGAAGCTGCCAGACACATTGACCCGGTGAATTAACTGGAAAGTGGGGGATGGAGATGTTAGTTTCATCCAGCCTGCTTGTTAAAAATAGGCTAAGGAACTACATATAAACCTTAATCTAAACAGGTCCACTGAATGTGTGTGACTGGGGTCCATCCTTTTTAGACCGTGGTATAGACATTCTTGCCATGTCTCTAGTGTTCTGGAACCAAAGTAGGCTTAAATGTGTGTGTGTGTGTGTGTGTGTGTGTGTGTGTGTGTGTGTGTGTGTGTGTGTGTGTGTAAGTAAAGCTCAAAGTAGAGATGGGGACTGGACATTAGTGGGATCAACTGGTGAATAGCTAGGAAGATAAAGGCAAAAATTAGGCAAGAGTTAATTTCTCAGATGTCTGTAAAATAGCATCTCATCAAAATTTCATAGCTCCCTGACAGAGATTGAAAGCTTTGGTCACTTGCCTTGGGTTGCAGAATAAGTCAAGGTCAAAATTAGGTACACCCTCAGGAGTGTCAGTTTTAGATCCAGCTTCTTTTAAATCTAATATCTGATCTTTGGAAGAATCATTAGGCTATTCAAGCCTGAAGATCCCTGCTGTTAACACCTCTCCATTTAAATTACCATGATAACCAGGACAAAAGAGCATGTATTTACTAATGTTCATATGCACTTCAGAGTGTCCCAATCAAATTACCAGTAATGACTAATTTGAGGCTCAGGTAGCAGGAGCCAGAGGAGATTTTGGAGGCAATGTGTCAGACTTCAAAGTGAACTCCAGCTTCCACACGGCAGGCTCCAGTCCAGCAGGACACTGCTGCCTGGGGGCAATGGTCTCCCAAGACCCAGCAGAAGGAAGGAAATTTACATTCACATTGTGTGTATTTGTTTGTGGCTAAACTTCAGCTCTTAATTATTTACTGGTATTCCCAGGAAAGCTGTATAATGGAAGATGAAAGTGAATCTGAAGGAACCAAAGGGAAGAAAAACAATGCCCAAGCCCTTGGGAGTAGTGACTTTGACCATTTTTCCAGACTCTTCAGATCAGCGCTTGCACAATAGTGTATTTAGAAGTTCCCATTTCCATTGGTTTTAGGCTAACTTTTGCCACATTTTGATCTTTGTTTCTGGAGCATTTTCTGTGACTAAATGTTAAGTAGCTGCCAGGCCTGTTTGCACACTTGCTGAATCGCCTATCCCCTGTGACTTTGATTGGCAGTCACAGGGGATAGGCGATGTTTCAGGTCAGTGCTGCTGGAGACTGTAAAGGCTGGCATGGTGACGATTTATTATTTCTGATGACTAATCATAGGGAGGTTTGTGTTTCACGGGTATTTTGATGGGTGTCCTTTGCAGAGCTATCACTTTACTGGAATACTTCAATACATCAGCCTTTGTCAACACCTAAAAGATATTACCTTTCTCTGTGGGTTAGGAAGATAAGGAAGCGGAAAATGTTTTTATGGTCAATTTCATGATTTCCTAGAGAGAAATTCCGAAAGTGTAGGAGGGAGATGACTGATCTCAAGATTTGAAGGATTAAGACCAGGCCCAGGGAAAGGTTTATTCAGCATTACAAGGTGCTTATTTGAAGGAAGTTGGTAGAAAGCATACTCGTACATCCTAAGATTGCAATGTGATTGTTTTATCTTGATTGTATTAAATACCTCAAAATATCATATACCTGGAATTTAACATTGTCTAAAAGGCTCATAAATCAAATGTATCTCCTTAAACACTGGATGTTTTTAATGGACTGTATTAGGCCTACTTACAAAAAATATATAGGTGTACTGCTAACCAACCCAAATTATATGTAGAATTTATATGAAGACTGTCTTAAATGAAACATAACACATATCTAACTTGATTAGCAGATTTTTAAAAATAGAAAGTAGAAATAGTTTCTGTTGAAGCAATAAGCAACTCCAAAATCTTATGTCTATAACAACAAATATTTATATGTCAGGCAAGTTCCATGAGAATTGTGGGTCAGCTATGGAACAGCTGGGTCCAGCAGGGTTCTGCTGCCCTGGCAGTGTTTGGCTTCTTGTGGCTTTTATCCCAGGGTGCAGAGTGAAGGAGCGGCCACACTTTGGGCCATGCTGTTTTTCACAATGAAGGGCAGAAGTTCAAGGGGGTAAAGCCAAACCACAAAGTGCATTTAAAGGTTCTTCTTGAAAACCATATAAATCTCATCTACTCATGTCCCATTGGCCAGAGTCACATGATCAAGCCCAAAGTTGATTTTTTTTTAAGTAGCAAAAAAAAAAAAAAAATCAACTTTAGGAATAAAACAAGGAAAATCTGAGGGCAGTACTAGAAATGGAGCTGCTGTGAGTGAAATATATTGAGTTTGTAGATTCTGAGAATATTTGTGCTTTCTAGACAGTGTTGAATGACTCAGAAACTCTCAACTTACCGTTTCAAGCATCTGATAGGTACCTTTTGCCTTATACCTACCATAATTTGTAGTAAAGAATAATTTAAAGAATAAAGATTATCATTTACTCATCACTTATTATGAGTCAGGCTTTGTGTTAAAATCCATGAACCTCGTGAAGCCATCATGGATTGTCTTTATACATGGAACTCGGGTTATAAAAACCTTATTTGGTCACCGATTTCCCAAGCCCTACATTTAGCTCTCACTGGATAGAAGTTCAGTCTTTTGTTTAGGTTGAAAATTCTTGCTAATTGGTATTTCTCAGTACTTTACACTAACTTTGCTGTTACCAGTAGATTGCACTTGTGTGAAACTATGGCTTATTGTCACTCTGAATTGCCTTTTAACTTGGGTGTATCCACCTCTAGGTTGTAAGTGACTGAATCCACCTGGATTACTCATACACCCAGCTTGAAGCTGAATTCTAGATTTCAAATATTGCTCAATAAATGTTTGTTGAACCATGTTATAAATCATAAAAAGAAATACAGTCACATGCTGCTGAACAATGGGGATACATTCTAAGAAGTGCATTGTTAGGCAATTTCATCATGCTCCAATTAACTGTCAGTTACATTCTGAGCCACGTGTTGTTACGTGGCTTTGTCCTTGTGTGAACATCGCAGGGTACACTTCCACAAACCTAGGTGGTACAGCCCACTACACAGCTAAGCTATAACATGCTGCACAAGAATTTTTCTAGGCTACCAGCCTGTATAGCATGCTGCTCTATAAAACAGCACAAGATCAAATCAAGCATGACAGAAAATGATGCAATCAACAGAAGTGGTAAACATGAGATGTATGAGATTGTTGCCAGCACAGCACAACATATTGTTTTACAGCAAAATTTCTTTTTAGAAGTAGAAAGAGTACACTCTAAAATCATAATAAATATTCTAGTATAGTAAATACACAAACCCGTAGCATAGTTGTTTATCAAGTATTCTGTACCGCACATAACTGGATGTGCTTGTCTGTGACCGGCATGCAGTAGGTCTGTTTATACCAGCATCACACACCCGAGTACCACGTTGCACTGCGACATCACTAGGTGCTAGCAATTTCTCAGCTTCATTATGATCTTACGGCGTCGTTGTCAGATGTGCAGTCATTGCTGACCGAACCTTGGTCATGTGGAGCATGGCTGTATGGAGGGGGACATGGAGACTTTAGAGATCAGCTCTCAAATATCCCAAATCTACTGGTGAAAAGCACTAGATTTAGAAAGATAGATGTGTCTTCTCCACAGAAAGAGAGATTAACAAGGAATCTTGAGAATTTCTGATTAGAGAAATGGTGGAAACTTGGATTTACGAAGGTGGAAGTGCCCATAGGAAGCCCCTGGCTAGGGTTATATCGAGTCGGCCTATTACATTTTTCTACAACTCAACTCTCAAGGCTTTTTAGAGAATCATCAGCAAATGAAGATGTTTAGTTTATATCCTTAGTCAGATTAAGCAAAGGCACAAGGTCCACACTGTCCTACTTGTTAGCTGCAAAATGGTCAGTTTAATAAAATATATATTAACATGGTTTACTGTTCCCGGGCTACATGCAGCTCCCTACCACCACCCTGTCTCCTCTTTTCCTCTTATGAATCCTGTTTTTTATCTTTTTTTATTATCTGAGCCCCTCACATGAGAGTAAATTATTTGCATATGAATTACTTAAGCAGCCTGTAAAAGCACTCATTCTGTGTCTATGAGCTATTTCTGGGTAATGTGAGAGGAGAGAGCAGTTATGATTTCTGAGGGTGCACATGAGGCTATGGGCAGTCGCAGTTAGAAGAGGCCGTAAAGGTAAGCCAGACCAGACTGCGAATGTCTTTATATGTAAGAGTAGGAAATTTGGAATTTACCCTATAATCTGTGTGGAATAGTGGAAACATTTAAAAATGCAGACTTATGATCAGAACTGATTTATAGTCCTGGCTGGTATGGCTCAATGGATTGAGTGCTGGCCTGCAAACCGAAGGGTCACAGGTTCGATTCCCAGTCAGGGAAAATGCCTGGCTTGCGGGCTGGGTCCCCAGTTCGGGGTGTGCAAGAGGCAACCACACATTGATGCTTCTCTGCCTCTCCTTCTCTCTCTTTTCCTGTCTCTCTAAAAATAAATAAATAAAATATTGTTTTAAAAAGGACTACTTTATAATTGACTAATTAACTAATTAATTAATAAATTTAATATCTATTCACTGTAATACATATATTACCAGAACGTGTGCTAAGCAATGATGAGCCAGGCATGCATGATGTCTGTTGTCCAGAGGCTAAAAATTAGTGTGGAATAGACAATCAAAAAGCATAGAACTAAATCACTAAATATGGTAAACAATGATAAACAATGGTAAGGGTTTTGTGAAGGAAAAGCAACCCTTTATTGTGTCATACACATAAATCCAGAAGAAAAGATATCCCAGCATTGTTAATTCAGCAGCCTATTTTAGATGTGATTTGAGCACTCAGATTGTTTTCCTATTTCTTATTAAACTCCTCAGTATGTAGGCATTTATCTTGAAGATTGTCCTCTCATGGACTGGATGGCTATTGTAGTTAGCCTCTATGGACTGTATCAACACACAGCCTCCAGAGGACAGGAAAATGTCCCTTTCTTTCTTACACTTTTTAAGAAGGAAAAGTTTGCCAGAAGTCCTCCAGCAGAGCCTTTCTCTTAGCTAATAACCAAAATTGTATCAAATATCTATTCCTGTACAAATTACTGGTGAGGGTTAAGGAAATATCTTGACTGTTGCCCGTGTTGTACAATAGCATGTCCTTAGTTAATTGAGCATATTTGAATTCAAATGAAGTACAATTGGAAATCCATGGTGTTATTTGTTCCAGGAATAAGTCAGATGCTTTATAGTCATACATTGTCAGTGTCCACCATATTGAGAAGTGCAGATTATAAATTATTTCCATCATTGTAGAAAGTTCTATTTCATTATACATATTTAGGTTAATTAAGACTGAAATCGAAGGGCATAGGAAGAGCCCACTCTTTTTTTTTTAAAGATTTTGTTCATTTATTTTCAGAGAGACGGGAAGGGACGGAGAAAGAGAGGGAGAGAAACATCAGTGTGAGGCAGAAACATCAGCTGGCTGCCTCTTGCATGCCCCCAACTAAGGATCTGGTCCACAATCCAGGCATGTGCCCTAACTGGGAATCAAACCAGTGAACTTTCAGTTCACAGGTTGGCGCTCAATCCAATGAGCCACACCAGCCAGGGCAGTACCCTGTCTTTCTTAAAGCATATGACCTTGGACCTAAACAAAATCATGTTTTTTTTTTTTCCCCGAAGGATCAAGGGGGTGATAGAATGAATATTATGTAACAACAACAAAGCCAGTGTTGCCAAAATGTCTGCAGGGTGAGAGAGAATGTGTAAGAAGACTTTAGGAGCTGGAAGCAATAGGTCATGGGGACTGATGGAGCAAGGTGAGAAAGAATTCTAGGGTAGCAGAAAGGTTTCTGGCTTGAGTCACTTGGTAGATGCTCGTGCAATTCACCGAGAAAAAGAACACAGAGAAGGAGTAGTTTGAGTAGAAAATAATAATGGATTTTAGTGACAAGAAGTACAAGGAACACCTGTGGTAGAGGAAGGTAAGGATTTTCAGGGGGCTGCTGGCAATCCAGGAGAGCAGTCATTGGGTTTATCAGCAGTATGAGAGTATCTGGGGTTCTCTTGGAACCTGGAGCAGCATAAGATGAGGCACTAAAGATGCTCTGGTCTAAAATGGAGTGTTTTTTCCTAAAATTGTTTAAATATGGGGAAAAGAAGGTATAATAATAAAACATTCACTCTTCTTTTTTTTTTGTAAGAGCTAGCATTAAATGGTAAAGAGATAACACATAGTGCTTACTATTCCAGTACAACATATGTTCTCTACTGAGATCAAAGTATTTGCCTTGGTTAAACAAGAGGATCGCTTTTAATTGCAGTAGACTAGTTGCAGTAGACTAACAAGCATTTGGCAATGTAAGTGCTTCTTTTGTGTATAATACAATACTAAATGTATATGGACCATGATTCACAATAATGTGTATTTGTTTTCTAACTAAATGTATATGTAATCCTCACAGCTTGTTATTTGCTAGAATGGCTTCACTCAGAATATTAGAAAAGGATTGATTCATTTTATTAAAGGAGTGGCTAGCCAGTAATGTTTGAGTCACTTTCCTCATTTATGCTACTGAAATTGTCATAAAAACAAGTAGGGTTTAGACTCATGAAACACTAGCAACACTAGATCTTTGGTTTTGGGAAAGTGTGCAACAATTCCCCCTCTCTGAAGGCAGAATGAAAAGGAAAAGAGAAAGGGTATCTTTGCATGGATCTCCAACGTGCATCCTGTCACAGAGATGAATAGAGGAGGCAAAGTAGGGGGATCAGCTGTCTTCTTTTCCCATAGTTCCTCAGTTTTCCATTAACATAGTGCATGAGATACGCTTTCTGAGAAAACCAGGCATGTTCTGTTTTCTGCTGTCCACTGGACATTTTTCTGTAAAACATGGAGTGCTATCTGAGAAATATATGCATGCATATATATACATGTGTACATATACGTGTGTGTATACTATATATATATAGTCTGTCTGGAAAAAGTCCAGCCATTGTTAATATAACAAGAATGATTTGTGTGACACTGATGTAACCTGGCAGCAAAGGAGAGGGGACTGGAATGTGCATGCGTGAACAATAACGACTTCACTGTACTGGGCAGTGCAGGCAGTAGATGTCGTTGAGTGAACATGTGTACTGTGTGGCTGTCACATGCAAAATGATGGGGCAAGTAGAGCAATGAATCTGCATCAGATTTTGCATTAAGCTTGAATATTCCTCCATGGAAACTATTCAGATGATTCAGAAGGCCATGACTATGGGCAGCTGGTGATTGGCAGCTTTGTCATGACAATGTGCCTGCTCATGCATCATGTCTCGTGCAGAGTGTTTTGGCAAAACAGTAAGTCACCCAGGTGACTGTGCCCCTCGACAGCCCAGATTTGGCGCCCGTGACTTCTGGCTTTTCCCAAAACTAAAATCACCTTTGAAAGGGAAGAAATATAAGATCATCAGTGAGATTCAGGAAAATATAATGGGGCAGCTGATGGCGATTGGGAGAACTGTGTGAGGTCCCAAGGTGCCTACTTTGAAGGGGACTGAAGTGTCATTGTCCTATGTACAGTGCTTCTTGTATCTCCTTCAAGAAATGTCTTTATTTTGCATATTACATGGCTGGATACCTTCTGGACAGACACATATATGTGTATGCCATGCATACATATCTATCATATAAATATATGCATAGGAACATATATGATTACATGTGATGTGTGTTTGCATATGTATTATATGATATGTATGTATGCTTATACTTATCTATATGCACATATGTATACATATGAGTAAAAATTCATTTGTTGTCTATATCCCCCATGAAGTTATAAACTCCAGGACAGCAAGAACTTTGCTTATATTTACATTTCTAAGCAAAAGAAGATGAACAATTATTGGCTAAATATGTGCAGGAAGGCCTTTAAAATTTATCTTCAACCTGTTTTTCCTTCTTCTCTGTTTGTCTGGTAATGTGCATAAGAAAAGATGTATTATTTCCCAACTACTTCTATAGATTCATAATGTGACTTTCATGCATTGCTCACAATAATTAAACCCATGACTCAAAAACGATAGTGCAATTGCAGTTTGAATGAAAAATTGAGAGAAATTAAAGTACTTCTGAGAAAGCTTGTAGGTAGACTAAGTGCTGTTTGAAACCTCAGGACTTTAGCCTATAAAGGCTCTTGAGACAGAAGCAAAAGGGATTTCATGATCATTGTTGGGAGGTTTTGTGAAATGGTAGACTTTCCCCTGGTTAATTAATAAAAACGTACATTCAATGATCTTTCTAGAAGCTATATTTGTTTTAATTTTTTTTTTTTTTTTTAGTCAAGGAAGGTAGCATGCCTCTAACACAAATATTTTTATTTAGCTCTTTTACCTAGAGAATGGATAATAGACACAAAATAATTAATTGGAAATTTGGACTGCTAAAACTATTGCAATAGATGAACGAGTACAATTTTTGTTAAGGAAGTAACACTAAATAAATAAGCTACACTTATTATCTCATCCTTTAATACAAATGAGGAATCACAGGAAAGTAGGGCAGGAGGAAAATTGTGTGTTCCCATGTGATCATTGTGTTTGGGAAGGTAAATAAAACATTGTGGATGGAATAGGGAAACTAAGGTGGAAGGCAGACTAATGCAGATTTTTGTTGAGGCAAAAAAAAAAAAACCCGGCCACCAAATTTATGAAATTGTTAGTGTCACACACTTACATGCTTTTGAAATTAGATTGGTAGCTTAGTTTGTAACAGTTTTGCTCTCTCTCCTTTAATGTTTGTTTAATATTATTTTTGACTTTTTGCTTTCTGTCTGTTCATTGTCTAGGCAGCACAAATAGAGACAATGATAAATAGTTTAAAGCAAATATTTCAAATTAAACAAATACTTCAACTGACTAATTTGTTGATTGAACAGTTTTAGACAGGTGTGTGTGTGTGTTTGAGGCAGAACTGAAGATGGGTCTCTTTTGTAAGTTCATATGAAAATATTTGCATGAACGTGAGGGCTTTGTGTAGCTAATTGTGTAGGAGCTATGGACCAACATGGCGTCTTCACAAACATTTTTTAAGGAGGCACCTCAGAGAATGAATTAGGTTAGATATCTGTGGTATAGAACTATCAAACTTATTTTTATTAGTAAACTCAGGTCAATATTATTTATAAGTAGTTCACTGTCTGCATATGAAATGTATCTATATCTACATGAAAGTTATAGAGCCTTGTATTTTGAGATATAATTTTAAAAGTGTATTTAAAAAGAATTATGGTATATTCTAGAATAATAAAATTAAACCTTTATCAGAACAAATCAATTTAAAAGTTGATTAATAAAAGGTAGAGGATCAATGATATGAATCAATCTAATAAAATTTGAAGAATAAGATACCCAATTTTCATCACACACTAGGGGAAAAAGTAATGTGACCTAGTTGAATCCTCATTTTTGGGCTATGTTCTGTGCTATAATGAGATTTGAGGACGAGTGTTCAATGGCCACCTCATTGTGGCAGAGTTGCTAGTGTGTGTGAATGGTGGGAAAATGTCTACATAAAAAGGTTAGTGGAAACACAACTTTTTCCTAGAAATAAAGAGTGGTGATGACTCCCCTAGTCACAATTAAATTGACCACAAAAACAACCTTTCCAATAAATGCACATTCTTGGTGGCCTTTTCAGAAGACGGAATACTTTTCTTCCAGTAAAGCTACAGATCATAAACAAATGATTCTAGTCTTCTGAAGTTTTAAAAATGATCCATTCCATATGTTTCACATGAATTTTTATATTTTTAAAGCTTTGGCTAATAGATGTATGTATATTTGTGAATAGTGTGTGTGTGTTTTTAATATATGTGTGTTATGCCTCGTGTATGGTACAAAATTTTCAAAATTTCCCAGCAAAATCCTCAGCTTCTCTTCTGCTAAAACAGTCTTTGTTAGGCTCCGCTTGCTCCTCTGCACTCTCTCGTCCATGAGCCAGTACGAACCAGTTACTGCTTTCTACAACATATGTCTGTGAAGGTCTCTCACTGCACATGTCAGGACAACGCTCTTGAGCATATGTGAGTTATTTATCATCAAACAGATTTCATAGTAACAGGTGCATCCACGGGACCCAAATGTATAAAAAAGACTAATTTCCTTTCTTCTCTTAAAAGACAGTGACTAAAAGTGATAAGATAATGACTGGAATCCTAGACAACTAAAAGCTTCCAGCAGATGTAGCTCTTGAAGCTTTTACTAAACATCGGAAAAGCATTATGCGATCATTGCAGGCAAATGAAGGAGAGGACTCGAAGATACTAATAAACTCAAGCTTCTCTCTTAGAACAATGTAATGTTTAGACCTGAAAGCAATCTTAGAGGGGCTCCCATTCAACCTCCTTGTTCACTGAGGCCAAAAATAGGATGGATGGTTTGCCTAAACTCAGAAGTTGTTTCTACAGAATCCAGGTGTTAACAACAAACTAGCCTGGGTTTCTTTGATCTCATAACTGGTCCACCTTTATGTGAAAAACAGCAAACAACTTGTTTGTTTGTTTGTTTGATCTCTTAACTTAGTAATTTCTTGCATAAAGCTTTCTCCACCCTCTATCATATTTATTACTCTTTATCTCTTACTCCAAATTCGTGAAATGCTCTTTGTGTTTGTATGAAACAAATATTAAGTACATGGCAAGGACTGATTTGAAAAGAACATTAGCAGGCAGAAATTCTGTGCTGTGCATGTCACACCTGCTGTATAATAGTATTTTCTGCTGGCAGCATCCATATGATCACTTGACATAGAATTAAAAATCAGCAGCTCCGAGAGCAGGGCTGCGCAGCCCCCACCCAGCCCTCGTCACCGGTGGCTGAGCTCAAGAACACTCACTTACAGTGAGTGCAAAAATCAACTCAACCTGGCCACTCTGCTGTGTTGTGTCACTTGCTCAGACCGTGCATGACAAATCCTCAAATGCATTTGGTGACATTTAGAGAGCACTGTGGACTCTGCCAATATGCCTAGCAATCAGAGTGTGCATGACAAATTATGAAACACATACTGTGAAAATTATGGACCCTGTCATGGTGCCAATCTGCTGCTGAAAACCTACTGCTGCTAGAAGTAATGTTGGCACAAATCTGTTGCTAAATTCAATCGTATTTCTAATTCAGTAATGGATTGATCTTAACAGTAAGTTGCTGTGCCTGTTTAGGTTTCAAAGAAGTACTGAGGTAGCTAATGACCTCACCCGCTATTTCAGGTAATCAGAGGAATCAAATACTTTCCCCGCTCTTCTTTGTTTATCTCTATCACACAGATTTTAGGCACAGGCCCTGGTTTTTCCATTGTAGACCAGTGCACTGTAAAGCCATTTCCACATGCACTAAAACTTTGGAGGTTGTTACATCCTCACTACATCTTAACTCGACCACACAATCCTCACCCTGAGGCACTTGCCTGAAGAGCCAAAAGCAGCAGACGAGTGTGAACTGGAGTAGGAGCTGCTCCAATGAACTCCACTGGAGAAGGGGACAGTTAGGACCTGGACCAAGTTAGGGTTGATGCTCAGAGAATCATCACATACGATCATTAAATGACAAGCCCTGGGAGAGCTACTCTATGAACCCAGAGACACAAAAGAACAGCAGCAACGATGACAAATCCCAGCAAGTTAGTGAAAGGATAAGAATACAGGGGTTAGGTATTCTTGAAAACATATAGTCAAGGACAGAATCCTACAGCAGATAGAAATGGGAGTCTAATAATTTCTATGTTTAGAGTGTGTAATTTCTGAAGGTCGTCTCTACTGACATATGGGAAAAAT